>JARYGA010056132.1:0-44922 GCA_030545235.1 Helianthus tuberosus
AACGTGATTGTAATCACGATGGTTATAATCCTTAGCGATTATACCTACTGATTACCACATTGACTAGGTGTAGTGACGAGTCAAAGTTTCAGTCAAAATGTGTATTTATGTGCATTTTGCGACGGAACTATTTTCGGGTATCAAAACCCTTTGTTTTGATACCAAATTAGTTTTCTAACTTAGTTAAACATGTTTTAACATGTTTAGCTCATCACTACTAGTTTAGTGCTTGTGTAGGGTCGTAAGTCAAGCGGTCTAAACAACCGCTTAGACTTTCGAACCCGACCCGTTTGGTCGATCATTAGGATCCGACCAAACACATTAGGTGACCATAGTTTTATAGGGAATAACCTTTCGAGGTTATACCTTATGGTCACTTCGTTTAGTTAGTTGTATGATAGGTAATTTATATGCCTTAGGAAAATGACCAAAATGCTATTTTTGCGCATAATTTCATTTTAAGCATATGTAACCAATGTTTTGACACCTAAACTGATTATGCAAGATAATTAAACATGTTAGGGCATATAATACTTGTCATAGGTCTAGTTAGACCATCCGAATGCGCTTTCGCGCAAATGACGCGTTAAAGTAGCGTAAACAACCTTAACGGTCATAACGGGTCAAAAACACTTAGGATAGGTTTCAATTCAGAATGTAGACTTTGTTAAACCATATCATATGAGTTCCAACACTCATTTGGTTTACAATACCTCATTCTATCCGATTCCTCGATCCGTGTCCCGATACACTAACATAGTATTCGATACACTAGGAACCCCTTCACCATTTGAACTATTGATCCTTTGAGCTTTGTTTATCATTTGAACAAGACCTACACGCAATCCCAGGCGAGTACATAGTTCCACTCTTTTACCGTTTTCAAATGTTTTGGGGTGATTCATATGTGTAACCAATTTGTTTTCCAATGTATGGCATATATGTGTTTACTAAGTGCTTTTATGTGTATTATTCCAATTATGCAAATACGATGTTTATCCAAATCCTTAAAGAACTATCTACCTTCAAAGTTAGATTCTTATAGGATATTTGAAGTGCAGTCTTAGATCTTCCTATCTTCATAGTGAGATTTTTAAGAAGTACTTTGCAGGACGACTGTTATGGTTTATGTGTAGATTATTGGTGATTTAGATAACGAAACTAGAGTAATACAATAAACACATGGTGGATACGCCACTGGTACTTCCTATATATAAGTGTGTTTATTGTATTACCCTTCGTGGCATTATCCCGAATCAGCATTAGGATTTAGGATTGTTATGATTCAGTGATTCAATGTAACAGAACCCAAGTCCTTATAACATCTATCTATCTTCATAGATTGAATCTTGCAGGATGTTTAAAGTATTAAGATTGAGTCCTTGATTGGATTCATTATGTGCTTTAATGCGTATGTGAATAGAACGATGTAACAGAAACCGAATCCTTATAGCATCTATCTATCTTCATAGATTGATTATTGTAGGATGTTTAAAGTACTAATCTTGGAGTCCTTGTTTGGATTCATTGTGTGCTTTAATGCGTGTTTACTAGTTGTTGACAAGTTGACGATTTATGTGTTTATGTGGTAGTTGTGATTTAGATAATGAAACGGGTGTAATAAAATATGAACATGGTGGATACGCCGCTGGTACTTCCTATATATAAGTGTTCTTATTTTTTTACTCTTGTAGCATTATCCGAGTCACTTTAGGATTTTGTGTACAACTGATTCAATGTTCGATTATCCAAATCCTTGTAGAATCTTCCATATCTTCATATGTTAGATTCCTAGAAGGATGTCTAAAGTATTATGTTAAATCATTGGTTTGATTTACATAATACTTACACAATTTTTGATTAATTTCAAAACAGTTATTATAAATCCTTGATTGGATTCCTAATAACACATTAACGAGTTTTACTATGATTTCAACGAGTTTACAATGTGCAAATTAAAATGGCATAAAAACTACTTAGTAATAAACATATTGCCATATAAAAAACTATTTGCCACAAGTTTTCACAATCAAGATTATGTATAGCAATACTAAACTTTTTCCATTCTCTGGCTTCAAGATTCATTTTCAATCGACAGCTTTCATAGTTGTCAAAGTATTGCAATACCAAACTTTTTGCCATTTATTTGGCTAACAAAACCTATGTATTCGCCGGCATTTTTATGCTGACTGTTTTCCACATATGTTTCAGGTTTCAATTATTCGAGCATGCAATGCATCGGACTGCATCCGGGCCTTAGACTTCTTTAATCAAAAGACATTTACATGTATTCTTTGTAAAACAATGTTAACAATATGGAAATACTATAGTACCAGTAGTTGTGAGTAATTTGTAACGTGACTCCCCGATATTTTCGCCGCGTGTTGTTGTATTACGCGATTGGGGTGTTACAGATTGGTATCATAGCACTGGTTATAGGGAATTAGGTTATTAGTGTGCCTTTAATATAGTCTATAACCTTCCTAGGGACCCAAACATGAGTAGACTTAGGACTTCTTTCCTAATCCTCATCCTTATTCGTGCCACAACTACTCTATGATTTACAAATCATCTAACCTTAGATGATTTATCCTAAACCCTTAGGATTTATGCCTTAAGGTATTCCTCAAAATGTTTTTTTTCTCAAAACATTATCATTGAAATATTTCTCAAAATGTTTTCTTAAACGTTTTCGTCAAAATATTTCACAACATGTTTATCTCAAACAATTTTTATCAAAAGATTTCTCAAATGTTTTTCTCAAACATTTTTCATCAAAATCTTGGGTTTTAATAATGTGAACACATGCAATCTGGAAGGGTGGATGCCTGTACCCCGAGTTTTCTGTCTAAGGCTAGAGTGTTCGTACAAATCCGCATTATCAGACCAGTCACTCTTACCTGGGAACTCTTAGGGTGAGTGTCCACTTATAGGCTAAAGCATGTCTTCGTGAAACATTATAAAAACCTATCCACCTTGACCATGTCGAACGATTTCCAAACACTACAACCCTTGTGACACTATTCATCCATATTACCCTCAGTAATATGTTTCCTATTCACAACAATGGAAACAAATTTCCCTTTACTACTTCATCATATTACCTTCGGTGATATGTTTGATTCGAGACAATTAAAATGAATTTCATTTCGATTCACGACACTATGTAATCCTATTTCATTTTCAAAACACTACCTTTTGTCTTTCAAAATTTCAAAATTTTTACCATTTGGATGAGAATTTTCAAAATTTCAAACACAAAGTTTCTTTATTTTAAAATTTTTAATTTAAAACATTTTATCCTAAAAACAATAGATTTTTAAAAGAAAAAGAAATTATAACACAAACTATTAACTTGGTTTGTATTCTCTCATCCAAAAATATTACAAAAAGTTTATTTCTCAAAACAATTCTTGATTCAAAACAAAATCCACAACACTATATTATCCAAATACAAGAACAAGACTTTTGAACAAGATTTTTTTTAACCTAAAACAAGATTGTGGGGAAAACTGTGCCTACACTAACCAATTTGAACAGTTAAGCCTACTTTGCCCCACTATGGTCACACCTTTGGATCGGGCCATTGAGAAATACATTGATGGCCTACCTGATCCTGTCCAAGACGTTGTCACTGGCAGCAAACCTACAACACTTAGGGAGGCTAAGGAATTAGCCGCTACCCTAACCGACTCCCAGGTTAGAAAAGGGAAACTTTTTCGAAAGGGAGACAAGAAACAAAACACTAAAACTACTAATAGGAATTCAAAGGGAACTAAATTTGAATCTTCTAAAACTTCTAAGAAGTGCAAGACTTCAAAGAATTATGCAATTCCTGCACCAATTCTACTAAACTCAGTACCCTTTAAGGGATTTTATCGTGCAAAGCAACCTCGGTGGAATCATTACAACTATTGATGCATGTCGGTGTGTATATATATTTAAGTATATTTTTAGCCCTTTTTAACACTTTAGTCAAGTTTTAAATTTATAAAACCCTATATTTTACTAACACTAAACACGCATATGGGCAAGTGCACCCATCGTGAGCGTAGTATAGCGTTGGTAAGATACCGAGGTCGTCCAATGACACAAGAGCTTTTAGTACCGGTTTATCCTCAACGTCTAATCAAATCAAAAAGTTTAGGAAAAGGTTTTAAAGATGAAAATAAAAACTAACTAAAAAATGCAGAAAAATAAAAATAAAACAGATAGACAAGATGAATCACTTGGATCCGACTCGCCTTTAGTGTAACCTTTGATGTTTTCCGCACTTTTGCACTTTTTAAGAGATTATCTTAGTTATAGTAGTAGGCCCCTCTTTTGAAGGTGACGTTACCCTCAACCCAGTAGTTTGAGTCATCAAGGATACTGTAGGATCGTTGAATCGATCAAATGAGTCGATTAGAAGAGTTCTAGATCAAACCAAAGGCGGAATTCAATGATTCGATCTTGATTGCAGCTTGTATAACACTAGGATTCACTTTAATTGTCGTTTATATTGATATGAAAGCTTTTACAGTTCACTTGACACTTTGGCAGCACCTCTGCTCCGGAATCAGAATCGTTACAAATGAAAGACACAAGTCACCTATATATAGTAGTAGCCAGTTCGTGCGAACTGATCAAACAACACTAAAATCCTATTTCTTTGACTACCGAGCTCCAGTCTATCCTATCTAGATACAAGACTCGATACAAGACGAAGTCGACAGACATATGGACCAACAGACTCTCCCTTGGATGTTGACGAGTCTTCAGTATGTCAAATCTTCAATCTTGATCAGTCTTCACGCTCTTTCCAAAGTATCTTACACTGTAAGCATCCTTTCAATCTCTATCTTTCTTTTATCTCTTACTCATCAGCATCAGCAGCTTCTATCTTGAACACAGTTCCAGGATCAGAAACTGGCTCTTACGACTTCAAACTCCCCTTTGCTAGCAGACTCCCCTATAAATTGTTCTGGGATCGTAATCTGACGTAGCTCTCGTTCTAAGATCAAATCCTGGCTCAAACTCTGCTCAGGTTTAGACACGGGGATCTGCACAAATCTCTACCCAAAAATAAATTTCACAATTTGTTAAGATTTAACAGATTTAGAATCTCTGCTTACCACTTGTATTCGAAACATTCAAATTTGAATCATTTAATCATTAATTTGAAACCAATTCTTATTTCAAACAAACTCTCCCAACCCTATTGTTCATCATGTTTAGCACTCGGAATTTTGAAAATCAGCTTTCCAACATCAGTTGTCGAAAATAAGATGAAATAAAATCTTTTTGACTTTTCAAAATTTTAAACTAAAACACAATCTTTTTGGATTTTTACTTTTAATGAAAAACAGTAAAGAAATATTTACAGACAATATTTTTGGGAGTTTGTGTAAGAGGATCATATCAGTTTATGAGACAAAACACTAGCACCGTTGAGCTTTAAACACTTTAAGTTCTAAACGATTCACTTAGATTGTCAGTATACTGATCCACTTAAATTTTCACACAAAGTTCAATTGATTCGAGATACGAGATTAGTGTTTTAATGAACTTAAACTTATTCGCGTGTCCCACCTCAGAATATACTCCCGTATCCAGACTCCTATATTCAGTCTTACAGGTGAATGTACACTAATGATATCTATAAAGGGTAAATGCGAGGCCATGAGAGCTAAGGCTATTGCTTCCGCAAAATCAGAGAGATGATGGCTCGTCTTTAGGTGTGTCCCGTTTGGGGATCTTTTCTTCAACAACACATGATTAGCATTTTTCAATGTTTCATCATTTTTTATGCTGAGGGTGGGCTTTAAGATTAAAGCAGTGCAAAGTATTATACGAGGACTAGGCTATTGCTCCCGCAAAATCAGAAGTCCTGGTATAATACCCCAGATATCACCACGCACAAAGACCTAGTATGTCCGAAATAGAAAGCCCTTCAAATAAGATTTCAGGGGTTACCTATATATCCGAGAGATGTTCCCCACGAAATAAGTAAGTATGATATTTAGGTTTATATCTCGAACACAATCTACTAAGCGTGTAAAACCTACAGGCATATCATCAGTGAGACCGTTTATCACATTTAAACTTTCCAATTCTTTAGTGTACTGTGATTGTCTACTGATATACTATCATTTCCTCTATTTCACAACAAAACTCATTTTGATTTTTCGATGTTTTTGGCTTTTTCAAATTTTATCATGTTTTTGGATTTTTCAAGTTTTCAAAATTTCTAAATTTTTTACTCCCCCTAAAATCAAAATTATGTTTCAAATTTTGATTTTCTGGGAAAATTTGAAAATATACGCAATAAACTGTACAAATACAATGTCAAACTGATGTGAATTTCTTCAATTCGCCATCCTCTTGGCATAAATAATCAGAACTCCCCCTGACAACAAACTATTTTCCCATTAAGATTTCAAAACACTTAAGTTTTTTAATCAAAATGGTTTTTCCGGAAAATAAGTTTTGTTGATTTCACTTGTAGGACCGGGGTTTCATTCATCTCCTTGTTTTCCAATTACCACTTGTAAAATTTAACACTTGTAAGATTTTCACAAAAAAAAAACATTTTTCAAGAATGATGCCGATTCCTGCTCCACGATTACCAACTTGGGAGCTCCGGCAAGTCCGGATTTTACTTTTTAAAAAATCTCACCCATTCCTGAGGAATCATGGGTGAACCATCAGCATTTGGTTTAACAATTTTCGATTCATAAAACTATTTCACTCCTTTTACCTTCCCATCTGCCATCTTTCCAAAAATGTGTAACACTTTACCATTAAATGCTTTTTCAGCATCAAATTCTTTCTCATCAGCGAAGAATTGATCTGAAATCTCACTCTTACCAACCTTTGATTTCAAGTTTCCGTTTGACAATGGTGGAAAGTTTTCATCATCCATTGTTGGAACGGAATTTTCATCTTTTTGCACAACATGTGGCTCCTCTGACTTTGACGAGTCAGATTCATCACCAGAACTATCATCTGAATTTTTAACAACCCATTTTTGTTTGTTTAAATTTGCTCTTCTTTTGTAAAAACGTTTCGAACTTTCACCAACTTTGAAAGTCGAATTTTTGAACACTTTGAATTTTTCTGTTGGTTGTTCCTTTATGTCAACACATTTTTCTTTCAATTTTGAGTTAGAAGAAACTCCCTGTTTTGTGTTGGTGGACTTTGGGCAATTCCAAGCGATATGTCCAACTTCTTGACATTTGAAACAGGTTCTTCTTTCAACCCTCTTCTCAGATTCCTTTAACATATTCTTTTTCCTTTCAGCGAGAAACTCCTTGTTTGACTGTCTCCAGAACAGTTTCTTCTTCTCCTCTTCAGAACTCGCTCCTGAAACAAATATAGTTTTTGGTTTATAAGTTTTCTCATTTTTATGATTTTCTGGTGGAATAAAACCTAATCCTTTCTTTTTGAAATTACTGTTATGGTTTGGTTTCTTTCGATAACCCGAACCAGAACTGTAACCCTTTTTCTTGTTCAAACTTTGTTGAACTCTTGAAGTGTATTTTTTAGGTTTTTCAGTAAGATTTACATCTTTTATTTCAGATATATTAATTTCTGTTAATTTGAAAACCTTGTTAATCATTTCAGTGTTAACACTTCTTATTGGAAATTCCTCCTCAGAAAATAATTTGCCGGAATTATTCAAAGTATATGCTACTTTGAATGTTTCGTCATTCAAATTATTTTTCGACATCAGAAAATCTTTATTGTAAATTCTTTTAACCGGTGAACTCGAGCTTTGTTTCTGACGAACTCGATTTTTCAGATTTAGACTCTGACTTTGACTCTTCATCTTTATCCAACACCTGATCGACCATTTTCTTAATTAACTCGGACTCATGATCAGTGTCAGACGCTGTGAAGGTAACATCAATATCATCTAGTAATCCATTGATAGAATCGGATTTCAGATTTGGATTGAGTGCTTCAGCCATCTTTTCAAAGTCTCGGGGGGTATAGCCATCCCACATTGGATTTGGTACTCTGTTATACTTCAAACCAGTTTTCTTACCATAATTTTCTTCTTCATCTGTAAACTTATGAGATGCAACGGTAGGATAGATGCGATCAATAACATACTCTGAACTTTGATAACTTCGGAGTAAATTGTTCACTCTTTCAGTTTCAATCTTCATTGCTGCCAATTCTTGTTTCAGCTCAGCATTCATCTCAATATATCCGTTGATTGCTCTTTGCTTTTGAAGAACTGTTGCTTTTAGAAGATCTTTCATCTGAATATCTTCATCACAAGCTCCTTTGTAAATATTCACTTTGCTGCTTAGGAGATCATATGACTCTTTTATACTCCTCACATTGTGTAGTAAGTTTTCTTTGAGTTTCTCCAATTCAACCAACTTCATGTCTTTCTCTGCACAACCTTTGCAAGGTACTAAACACTTTGCACAAGGTTTTTCAACCTCTACAATTTTTTCAACTTCAATTATTTTCTCGACTTCGACAATTTTTTCAACTTCGACGATTTTTTCAACTACTTTCTCCACCACTTTTTCAATTACAATCGATTCTTTCTCAAATTCTACCTTCACTTCACTCTCTTCAACCTCGACCTTCTCTATCGGTGTTTCTTCAACTTTTGCCTTTTCTTCAGCAATCCTTCTTGCTTCAATTTCTTCTTCAACAACCCTTCTTGCTTCCAATTCTCTCTTCAGTCTAGCAGCCTTTTTCTCTTTCAAAATCTCGATTTTATCTGCAAAAAACAAATTAAAACTATAAGAATCCAAATTTTTTCTAGCTGTATTAATATACTCTTCCTCATCATCAGTATCTTCATCACTTCCTGAAGACTTAAAGATCGGTATTCTTCTAGGACGATTCTTAGATTTGACTGATTCTTCTCATGAGATTGAGTCTCAAGGATTCGAGCAACAAATGCTGTTTTTTCCCAAGTTCTGTTAGGATCATACTTATCCCAACTGAATCCTTCTGGAAGCCTTTCATCATCTTGGTTTAACCAACCAAATCAAGCTCTACCCTTTTTTTCATCTTCAATTTGAATAGTTTTTTAGTGTGAAGATTGTTGTTGATAACGTTGTTGAGCAACCTGATGATAAATTGCTTTTCGATGATAATCGTTGTTTCCAAAAGGATCTTGTCTTCCGGTTGCTTCTCTGTTTGTACACTCTCGTTTAAAATGCCATTTTTCTCGGCAACGAAAACAAGTAACCTTTGATTTGTCAAAACCTAGCTGAGATGTAGCAGCATCACGAAGATCATCTCTTCCAGTGATTTGTTTGAATTTTTCTACTCTTCTCAAAACACTAGCTAAACACCACTTGATGTCCATCAACTCAAGTTCCTCAGAATCAAACTGGTCATAATCCTCTTTAGTGAGCATCAGATTTTGATTCTTCCAGCAACTAAGCTTTCATACGACTCTAACACAGTAACAAGAGATGCCATGTGTTGCTTAGCAATATCTGGAGAGAAATTTTGACCATTTTGAATATTCAATGTAACATTGCATTGCAAATTTGATGAACTTTGTGGTTTAGAACATGGTGTTGAGAAATTTGGGTCAAAACTTGAATAAGACGATGAATATCCACACTCTGAGTTGTAGTGCTAACATTTGTTTCGGAAGTACCATCAGCACTAAAAGCAGTCTGAATCTTCAGACTCGGAGTAGTCTCAACTTTGCTTCCTCTATAGTATAGAGTAACATCTTGTTGAGCACTCGGATTCTTAATGATAGCAGTTTTCTGAACATCCAATTCTTGTTCTTCAAGCTTCTGAATGAACTTACAAAAATTCAAATCTTCAGATTTTCGGTTATGCTTTAGAATCAACAGATATGTTCCCCATTTATTCTGTGGTAGCGCACCGGCTAGCTTATCAACCCATTCATCATCTTCTTTCTTGATGTCCAATCTTTTCATCTCCTGGACAAGATGACAATATCTCTCAATAGTCTTCCTAGTTGTCTCATTTTCAAAAGCTGTAAACATATCAAATGATTTCTTTAGTAATGCACGTTTATTTTTTATCATGTCAGCACTTCCCTTAAACTTTTGAATCAACGCTAACCAAATTGATCTAGCAGTTCCCTCATGTTAAAGCAAAACGAAAATATCTTTGCTTGTTGGAGAAGACTAATCATCATCTTTTCACTGGTGTATCTTAATTTTTCATTCGGTGTAAATTCACTTAATGGTTTTTCATTTTCAAGATCATCTTTTGGTCTAACATATTCTTTCTCTATCGAAATCCATGCATCAAACTTATTTCCTTGCACCCAATTTTCAAAACAATTTTTCCATCCTTTAAAATCCTCAATGTACATAAGCTTTGGAGGTTTTTGGAAAGTTCCCGTTTCATTTTCGATTTCAACAGTTTCGGCAACTGTAACTGGAGCAGCTGGAGCAGTAGCAAAGGCGTTGTAAAACTCGTTTTCCATGTTTCGGTGTAGAAAGTTCACAATAGCACAATGTTCAACCGAACTGAAGTTTCAAACAAACTAGTTCAAACGAACTGGAATTCACACGACTTCGACTAATTTCGTGCGGTCTGGACTTGGTGCGAACTGACCTTGGTGCGAACTGACCTTGATGCGAACTGACCTTGATGCGAACTGACCTTGGTGCGAACTGGTGATGACTTAGAGTTCAATCCTTGCGAACTGGATGACTTAGAGTTCAATCCTTGCGAACTGGATGACTTAGAGTTCAATCCGTGCGAACTGGATTATCCTTCAAAGGATCTGGACTATCTCACCTCGTGCGAACTAGGACCCTACTTTGTGCGACCTGGATCTTCTTGGTGCGACCTGGGTTTACACCGTGCGATGTGGAGGTCCACTTAGTGCGAACTGATGACACTTTCACACGAACTGAAGTCACTTCGTGCGACCTGGGAGGTTTAGCTCGTGCGAAGTGAAGATATGTCGAACGATCGGAAATAATTTTGTCAAATTGATAAGGTTTTAGATTGAATTAGGGTCTGATATGTTCAAGGATTGGTTAAAACTGTGTTTCGTGTATTATATCAAGAAATCAGTCCATTTTAACCGTAAAATCTCAGTTAATTTGATAAAAAGTGTAGAAGAATGAGTAGAAATCAAAATTTTTGGTGAAAACAAGCTAAAATGGTATGAACTCTTCCTGCTGAGCTCTGAAACCACTTATAGGATCGTTGAATCGATCAAATGAGTCGATCAGAAGAGTTCTAGATCAAACCAAAGGCGGAATTCAATGATTCGATCTTGATTGCAGCATGTATAACACTAGGATTCACTTTAACTGTCGTTTATATTGATATGAAAGCTTTTACAGTTCAGTTCACTTGACACTTCGGCAGCACCTCTGCTCCGGAATCAGAATCGTTACAAATGAAAGACACAAG
This sequence comes from Helianthus tuberosus, assembly GCA_030545235.1. Classification (NCBI taxonomy): domain Eukaryota; kingdom Viridiplantae; phylum Streptophyta; class Magnoliopsida; order Asterales; family Asteraceae; genus Helianthus; species Helianthus tuberosus. The sequence goes on from JARYGA010056132.1 coordinate 11,377, forward strand.
TCACCTATATATAGTAGTAGCCAGTTCGTGCGAACTGGTCAAACAACTCTAAAATCCTATTTCTTTGACTAGCGAGCTCCAGTCTATCCTATCTAGATACAAGACTCGATACAAGACGAAGTCGACAGACATATGCACCAACAGATACAATCCTAAAGGGTTGGAATATTGGAAGATAATTAATTAAGTTATTAATGCGTAATATGATAGGCCCCTCTTTTGAAGGTGATGTTACCCTCGGCTAAGTGGTTTGAGTCAGCAGGGATACAACCCCAAGTAGACGGGTTAATGTATTAATAGTAGTTTACATATGAGGGGATCAAGCCATTCGCACTCCCGCCATCCAATACCAGTGGGTATTGAAGGAGGTCCTAGTAAGCTTGACCCAGGTCCTTGCAGGATCTATACACTGAACAAGGCAAGAACCTTACCAAACCATTCCATTAACCCTCGACCAGGTAGCCAACATATCTCCATATAGACCGTGGAGATATGAATGGTGTAAATCTTTTATTTTATATAGACAGTAAAATAACGCCAAGACACCACGGACAAATGATAAGGAATTTTCACCTTCAACATAAGAAACTAGTTATTAAATTCATTAATACAAAACCAAATAAAAAGTGCGAAAAGATAAAAAAAAACAAAAGTATTACACTAAATGCTTGTCTTCACCAAGTGATGTAAGAGACTTAGGCAAACATGGCCTTTGATTGTCAAGAACTTTTACTATCAATATTGGATCCCGAGACTACTACACACACTCTATGATGGATGATGGATGATGGGGGTGGATGTGGGTGTTGTGATGGTGGTGGAGTGTGGGTGAAGTGGGAGAGAGGTGGTTTGTCAAGGGATGCCTTTGAAATGAACCAAGCACCCCTATTTATAGCCTACACAGAAGCCCAGACACGGCCCCGTGTCCATCCACTTTCTCTTTCTTCATTTAATGCTGTTTGTCTGTATTAGTTGACCACGCCCCCGTGTCCGCTGGGCACGGCCCCGTGTGCAGAAGCGTATCTGTACTATCAAGATAGCGTTGACCACGGCCTTGTGGAGCTGGGCACGCCCCCATGTTGGGAAATAGAAGCTTCTATGCTTTTCTCTTTTCTGCAGACACTTGGGCACGCCCTCGTGTCCGCTGGGCACAGGGCATGTTCAGCCTTCTGATGCTCAGTTTTTGCTTGGGAAGATGCTGTCGAGGGGTCGGGCATGCCACGTTTATTCATTTTCTTGTATTTGTGTTAGATTTAGCTGTATTTTTGCTTCTTTTGTTCATTTACGCTCATTTAACCCTGAAAATACAAAAGGAAGACAAAAGCACACTTTTTCCAACATTAGTACTAAAAAAGGGTTAGTTTTATGCCTCATTTGATGTAATTTATATATTGCATTTTACACACATCAAATACCCCCACACTTGAATCTTTGCTTGTCCTCAAGTAAAACTTTTTATAATGTGGCTTACACACCCAAATGGAATGGGTAGAAGAGAAGTTTTGGGCTTGTCTAGAGTGTCGGGATTCCAAAATCTTTATTAGGTTTTATTTTTATATTATTTACAATCCTATTCGTTATGATTTATTTAGAACACTTCATAAGAGAAATTACTTATTTGGGCATAACATGCCTCTCTAAAATTTCATTTATATACAAGTTCACATACCTCACGGAGGATCACTCAACACTCGGCCGAAGATGTATTTTTGTGAAACACTCGAGACCGGCATGGAACTTACTTCTACCATATGCTTGCCAAGCAATCAATCCTCCTCCTTTTTAACTATAAACCTTTGTAAATATCAAGAGGACTTTGGGGAAGGGTTAGGCTTGGGTTAAAGGTATGTGGTTTTTGGGTTAGTGGTTAGTAGAAAAGGGCTAAAAGGTGTAAAAAGCGTCGGTTTTCGTAAAACATTTTGTTTTTGTGACTTTTTATTCAACCGAAGTATTTTTCAAACAAAGTTTCTTTTGAGGAACTTGTTTGCTTATTGCTATACTTCTTTTTTTTTATAAGTAATGTCACATGGAAACCGAGCTTTTTACTAAAATAAAGGGTTTAAAATGAAAAAAGGGTTTTGGTGGGTAAATGGTGTCTGTTTTGGGTTTAGAAATGAAAAGGTTTAGGCTCAAAGGGGTTAATTAGGGGGATTTTGGGTAGGTGGTAAAAAAAAAGAAAAATAATGGTGTTGAAATAAAAAGGGTTAGTCCTAATGCCTCCATCATTTACTTACTTGGGTTTAAGTTGGTAAGGACCGGGAAAGTATTGTTATGGCAAGTTCTAGAGTCGTAAGAAACCAAGCAACTATTCACACAAGAAACGAAAAATGAGCATTTAGTTTAAAGATGTGTATTTGTATGCTCAATTAAAGGCTCAAAACTCACTTTTTGTGGGAATGGGTTTTTAATGTGATCAAGTATATATAATCAAATTTTAACTACATTTGTCATGCTGTTTTATAATTTTCTTATGTTGGTTCTTTTTATCACGACGCTATCAGTTGTAAATTCGTAAAAACATAGCCTTTTTAGAACTTGTTATTCCCAATTTAAACCAAGACAAGTAAAAAAAATTGAAAAGTTTTTGAAAAAATTTGGGGTGTTTAGCGGTTCCAATAGAGTTTTGTGTAAGGCTTGAAATTAGGACTTGCAAAATTCAAGGTTTTAGCATCCCCCCACACTTAAATTACACATTGTCCTCAATGTGTCCCAAAAATAAGTTTTTAGGTTGATTGAATGTGTAAAAAGGTGTGTTAAACAAAAAAAAATTATGTTACTGGGTACCTGGACACGGGCCGTGGTGTCCGGGCACGGCCCGGTGTTCAGATTGTCAGTAACAGAAAGTAAGAAAAAGTAACAAAATACTGGGAACGGGGGCGTGTTCAACGAACACGCCCCGTGTCCAGTTACCTGAACTGGGCGTTTTTCTGAAGACCCTTGAGCACAAGGCCGTGTTGGCTGGGCACAGCCCGTGCTGAACTTGCTGTAATGAAGAAAAATGTTCGGGAGGCTCTGTTTTTGTGCATGGGGTGTTGGTTCAAGTCTCCCTTAGTACCCTCCACCATCCAAGTGTGTTTTACCCATTATAACATTATCCAAACACCAAATAATTTTGAAACCATCATTCATTAAAGAGAAAGTTACATAAGGTCCTAGAAATATAAAAAGAAAGCTAAAAAGGTTCCTAAGATAGATAGGTCAAGTGATACATGAAATCATCCTAAGGAGTTCTACCCTTATTGTAGGAAACAAGACCCCGAAAATAGCTTCCCGGTATTTTAAAGACGCTGTAGAACTCGAAACCGAGAGGTGTCCCCTAGATGTCGTTGAGCCATTCCTTTATCTCTTTCGGGAGGAAGAAGGCGGGCTCATTTTCCTCAACATCTTGTGGGGGAGGAGCGGGGGTGACCGGGACCCCAGGGAGTATGTCTCGAGGGGGTCTACATGCACGGCGTACCACTCGACCGATATGATAACTTCTGGTACCACATTCCATGCCCTTTGTGTAATGATTGGTACCAAAGGAGGAGAAGCGAGGAAATTCAACCTTTGGTGCAAAAGGTTGACCTCCCTAAGACACCCTTCTAGACCCACCGATAAATGATTGATATGGTCGACCAGAGCTTCCTCAACCCCCGCCATTTCGTCTATGGCCTCTCTCAAGGCATAGACATAGTTGACGAGAGAGTCTTCTACAAATGACCTTCTCCCTTATCGGTTGTTTCTCGAGTGTGATGATGATGTTCCACAGTTTCTGCTTGACATTCTTAAGAAAACAAACCGAAAAGAATTCATTTTATTGAAACAGTACCTCGAACACGGCCCCGTGCTCGCTGAGCACGACCCCGTGTTCACCTCTCTGCAGATTTTTGGAACAAGGAATCTTGGAGTTTTAAATTATTTTTCATTTTTGAAGCATTTTTAAGCAGAAATAACTTAAAACAGTGTTGTAAAACTTATTTTTAACAAGATTCTTTGAATAAAATCTAACAATCATCACAATAAAGCTTGAAACCATAGTGATTTTAAGCTCTAATGGAGGTTTTTGAGGTAAAAATGAAGAAGAAGAAGAAGAAGAAGAAGGCAATGGACAAAAGTAGAAAAGACAAGATGGTTGTTGAGAACCTTCTTTAGAATATACCTAGGATGGTATGTGTGAAGATCCCACCAAATCTCTGTCTTTGGAATGGTCCAAATGTGTAGGAATCTTGCTGCATTTATAGAAAACGACAACACGCTGGACACGGCCCCGTGTCGGCTGGACACGGCCCCGTGTTGTCACGTCCCCCGACCCCACCCTGGACGGAATCGGGAGCCGCGAAGCAGTTCAGTGGTACCAGTGGTTATTTAGAAAAGTAGTGTAGCGGAAATTTCATCAGGACCGTGAGTTAGGAAAAATATCAGAGTTTAGAAAACACCGGATTTTTATTTATTAAATAGATGGGATAAAACCATGTTTTGAAAGGTAGCTTTAATATGGGATAAACCCGAATACATAAAACAATTTTTCTTAATTTAATTTAATTGATAAATCAAGCCACTTCTGTAAGCCTTTTGGTGTCGTATCCAACTCTTATTACGATCTACTGTAATTACCTGAAACGCGTTTTAAAAACATTTGGTCAGCAGGTAATACTGGTGAGTTCATTCAGGTTTTATAAAATGACACCTTAGTTATGAATTACAGCATAAGAGCGATTACAATGGCTACTATCTTATTTTTATCTGGCGCCGTGTCACACCCTGGTGACGATGGTCATACCACTATTGGGTCCTTTCACCCAAGTAGTGATGATTATCACTGTTAGGTTGATGAACCTAACCGTGAGAAATTAGTAATGTGCACAATACACCACTAGCCAGTGATTCAAGATAACCAAGACTTAATCCCTGTAATTATAACTGGAAAACATTTGGGTCTTGTAAAACACTTTTGGTAAAAAGAGAATGACTCACCTTGTTAGCATATAGTCTTGATTAAACAAGCATCTTGATTCTAAGCATCTACTTTATAGTTCTGAATCCTCTGATGATTAAGCATCCATTTTGATTGTAAGTGTATGGGGTAGAGTTTCGAGTAGTTAAACATTTAGTTTAACAGAATGGAATACGTATTAGTGTTAAATCAAATCAAACCTAACGATTGTCACGAGATCCGAACCTTAACGAAATTCACAAAGTATAGTCTTGTTTAGACAGCACTTTCGCATTTGTTTAACGAAATTCACAAAGTACAGCACTTTGGCATCCGTCTAACGAAATTCACAAAGTACAACACTTTGGCATTCGTTAGTTGGTTCCTGAATCGATCGGACATAATATCGCATCGGTGATTATTGGTTAGAACACCAACGTATAGAGAGAAGAAGAAAAGAAATGAGCAAGGAAGAATGAAATCCTAGACTCCTATTTATAGGTAAGGCAGATTCCTTTCTTAGCTAGGAAGTTTTCTTAGTTATTAAGTTTCCTTTTATTTATTTAGTTTTCTTAACTATTAAGTTTTCTTAACTATTAAGTTTACTTAACCATTAAGTGTACTTTAACCATTTAACTAAATAACTTACTTAGCTTAATTAATCTTGCTTAGCTTAATTAATTAATTTTACTTAACTTAATTAATCTTATTTAACTGGTTAATTAATCTTACTTAACCGATTAATTAATCTTAACGGTTTAAATCAAGTAATTTAGCCGATTAATTAAATAACGTAACTAGCTGATTAATTAACTTACTTAGCTTACTTAACTGCTAAGTTATCTTAATTGCTAAGTTTGATATACTAGTTTAACAACTTCCTGATTATGAGTTCTAATGCTAGATACAATGGAACTCGTATTAGTGTATTAACCCAATTCAACTTTAACGATAATCATGAGATCAAAACTTACAACGAATGACAAAGTTGTCACACCCCCCAAAATCCACCATGCGGAGTATCACCGCTTGGAGGCGTGACATGACCAGGAACAAGCCACCAATCATATTGAACAATGTATTTAAGATGGATAAAATCCAACCACACAATATAATTGGTGATCAAAAGCTAGTTAATCAAGTTCATATCAAACAGCGGAAGCATTAAAGGTAAAACTCAAAACATAAGTAATAAGTTCTTAAGTTTAAATGTTTAACATGGGACTCGACAGTCCATGTCCCACAACGACCACGCCTCCCTGTGCAAGCTCCATAGATACCTAACGACCTGCAAGGCATGTAACAAGGAGTCAACAACAAAGTTGAGTGAATTCACAGTTGAGTGTTCGTTTTAAGTTGTTTCAAAAACATGGTTTTCGTTTAGTTGGCTTACTTGCCGTGGGGGTTACCCCATAGTTGAAAATATGGTTAACCAATTCCTTCTTTCCCAAACCATGACCCGTGGGGGCTTCCCCATGTGAACCACTAGACGGTTACCATATCGACTACTGACGAAAGTAAGTTGTGCCCTACGTCAATGTCTATCATCATTGACAGTTTGCCATGATCCATTAGTACACGCTCGTTCGAACGACACGGTGTGAGGTTTGTCAAACCTAATAGCGCTATTAAGTAATGACCCGCTCGCCATCGGCATCGGCGATTAAGTCGATATAAAATGAGGGACTTAGGTGATAGAATTTTGGCTAGTAGTTTAAGGTTGTTGTCCTACCCAAGGAGAATACGCAGGATTAATTTTGGCATCCTACCTTTGGAGGATGGCGGTACATATCCTACCCAAGGAGGATATGTAGATTCCATTTTAGTTTCTTAACCCATTCCCAAACCACCGGGAATCCCATGCCTTGTAGAAAGTGTGAACTCACCTTTGGTTGCTCGGTTTGACTCTCAAAAATAGCTAACAGTCAAGGTCGGTCAATCACGCCCTAATATGATTACCATTTAGTTTGTTAATAGTTTTAAATAAAACACAAAGTTCCTACACGCATCTATCACATAGCACGCACTCACGTTAACATTTCACGCCCATATAAACATCCCATCTATGACCATTCATACGATATTGTACATAACAATTTCATTGACATATAACACGTTAGATCATTCTCAGATAACCTACCCGACATTTAGACACACAAATTACTACTTATGTCGTTTCAGCTTTAATCTTCAAAACTGGGCTGTTTTCGGGAATTTTAATAAAATAGTTAACTTATTCCAAAAATTACCAAATTTTTACAGAATGTCTTAAACGATCCAGATATTATTGTGTAAACATATCGGGATCCAATTCATTACTAATATTTTATAAGAAATCATTTACCGGACTGCAATCAGATTCATCACTTTCTGACTGCAGTCCACGGAATAATTTATTTAAAATTCATCGTAAGTCCGATTGATGAAATTCTAGTGGGAGAATTACAATGACATCAGTGGTCATCTACAGTACAAATTGCATGAGCTAATTCTACACAGATTTCAAGTCATGATGAAAAACATAACACACATTTTCTGTAGTAAAAACGCAGCTTTTGCTGCTGTGAAAAACGACCCTTTAAAAATAGCAAACGAAGTCCAAAAATTATGATTCCAGTGCCATTAGATCCATATTTTGAAATAACACGTTATAGACTCAAGAAAATCAAGTTTTCATTAAGTTATGATCTGGTTACAGCCAACTGAAGTTGGCTGTAAACATCAACCAGCTTCCTGTTTTCAGCTCTTAACTTTCTAACGCATGCTCGATTGATTCCGTTAACATGTTTAGCGAACAACAACAACTCTCATACACACTTACAGCAGGTTATAAGTCATTCATATCGTGTAACCCTAATCAGCACATAATCATCATATTACATCTTTATGTTCAAGATTTATGTTCATGTCTTTTAGGGTTCTAGTGATACTCAACATACTACATCTTTTAACCACCAAAAATATAAAGTAACAAGAGTGTAAAGAAGTCTTACAACTAGCTTAAAGCTAGGGAAGAAACAAGATGAAGATTGGGTGGTTAATAGCAAACGAGTGAGGTCCTTCAAGTTCCGAGAACACCAAGCCTCCTAAAACACCTTCTAGCACCTTGAAGTACACCTGAAATGGATGAACTTGAATAAAAAATGGTGGTGGTATATGGGGGTTGATTGGTCGTAGCCTTGTAAGAGGGAGAAGAGAAGAGTGTGATGTTGAAGATGGTAGGTGATCATGTGATCTTATAATCTCAAATTCTATTACCCAAAAGATTTAGTGTCCCCCAAAGTACATAACATATCCATTCATATCTTTAGGAAGATCATATGGGGATTTTGGAAGATTAGATGAATCTTGGGTGGGGTCCCCTTAGGGGACGGTTATAACAAGGGGGGGGGGGGTATTTTGTAAATTTTGTGGGTAAGTGGGTAAATACTAGTTTAAATCCAAGTATATGATTACATATGTTAGTTAGTGGATATTCTAGTGGGTGTTATGGTGTTCGGGGATCATAACTAGCCAAGAAATAATTTAACAATGTTTCTTGCAATATTTTGGTGTCCCGGGTAATGTCCGGTTGTTCGGTTAGATACCGGTTCGTTAAAGTGCTAAGTTGTTCCGTTTAGTGTCTTTTATGTATCTTTTTGTAACACTTTTAATTCCAACACTTAGGAAAGCATACAGGACTATTTAGTCAATTTTCTACACAAGACTAGTATGTTAACAAGCACATGTAAGTATGACGTAGTAATCAGAAAGCAGTTAAGTAATTCAACACAGTCATCAAGCACTTTAATTAACATTAATAAAGCGTACGGATACATGTAATTATGAGGTTTGTAACATTCTCCCCCTGTTAAGAAAATTTCATCCCGAAATTTAGCACGTGGTTACTGAGGAAGCTAGTTAAGTTGCGTGGTTTTCCTGGGGTGTCACATCATCCCCCCGTTGGTTTGGAATTTCGTCCCGAAATTCTGCAGTAGCTTCAGCCTCAGTAGTGGTTGCACTTTTCTTAAACAACTGGGGATACTTGAGTTTCATTTGGTCTTCTCATTCCCAGGTATACTCTGGGCCACGACGGGAATTCCAATGAATTCGAACAAGGGGTATTCTGGTACGCTTGAGAATCTTAACATCTCGATCAGTAATCTCTACTGGTTCCTCGACGAATCGCAGTTGATCGTCGATAGTGAGATCCTTGAGAGGAACTATGAGGGTCTCATCTGACAGACACTTCTTCAGGTTCGACACATGGAAAACATTGTGAACTCCGCTGAGTTCTGCCAGTAGGTTCAGCTTGTAGGCGACTTTGCCAATTTTCTCAATGATTTCGAATGGTCCGACATAACGCGGATTGAGTTTGCCTCGTTTACCAAAACGAACTACACATTTCCAAGGTGAGACATTAAGTAGCACTCGATCCCCAACTTGGAACTCGAGTGGTTTCCTTCGCTTATCAGCGTAGCTTTTCTGACGGTCACGAGCTGCCGCCATTCGTTGTCGTATTTGAGAAATCTTCTAGGTTGTATCTACTACAAGTTCGGGGCCTGTTATTTGACTGTCGCCAACCTCTGCCCAACAAAGAGGTGACCGGCACTTCCGTCCGTACAATGCCTCTAACGGAGCGGCCTGGATACTGGTGTGGTAACTGTTGTTATACGAAAACTCCACTAACGGGAGGTGTTTTTCCCAACCATTACCAAAGTCGATTACACATGCCCTAAGCATGTCTTCAAGGGTTTGGATGGTGCGCTCAGATTGCCCATCCGTCTGTGGATGATATGCCGTGCTCATGTCTAATCGAGAACCAAAGGACTTGTGCATAGCTTGCCACAATTCAGATGTAAAACGTGAGTCACGATCAGAAATGATGGAGGTTGGCACTCCGTGCCTTGATACTACTTCCTTTAGGTAGACATCTGCTAGAGTAGAAAACTTTTCGGTTTCCTTGATAGCCAAGAAGTGTGCAGACTTAGTTAATCGATCCACTATCACCCAAATAGTGTCATTTCCGCGTTGAGATCTAGGCAGGCCAGTAACGAAATCCATGGAAATTTGCTCCCACTTCCATTTAGGTATCTCTGGTTGTTGAAGTAGGCCTGATGGTTTGTGGTATTCGACCTTGACCCTAGCACAAGTCAAGCATTTACTGACGTAGGTTGCTATGTTGGCTTTCATGCTAGGCCACCAGTATGTAGTCTTTAAGTCATGGTACATCTTATCCGAACTAGGATGTACTGAATAACGAGACTTATGCGCTTCATCCATCATAAGCTCGCGTAAGTTTCCATAAAGTGGAACCCAGATGCGCCCGTTTACATAGTAGGCGCCGTCTTCCTTTTGTTCTAACCGTTTCCTTGATCCCCGTAGGGACTCAGCCCTGATGTTTTCTGCTTTCAATGCTTCGACCTGAGCATCACGAATTTGAGCGGGAAGGCTAGAGTGAATGGTAAGCTGTAACGCACGTACACGCTTAGGTATAGCATCCTTTCGACTGAGGGCGTCGGCCACAACATTGGCTTTGCCAGGATAGTACTTGATCGCACATTCATAATCATTCAAGAGCTCGACCCACCGACGTTTTCGCATGTTTAACTCCTTTTGCTTGAAGATATGCTCGAGACTCCTGTGATCGGTGTAAATGGTGCACTTGGTACCGTACAGGTAATGTCTCCATATCTTAAGCGCGAAAACAACTGCTCCCAATTCCAAGTCGTGCGTAGTGTAGTTCCTTTCGTGAACTTTAAGTTGGCGCGATGCGTAGGCAATGACCTTTTCACGTTGCATCAACACGCAACCAAGTCCTTGGATGGAAGTGTCGCAATAAACCACAAAATCATTTGTGCCTTCAGGCAATAAGAGGATAGGCGTGCTACAACGTCTATCTTTTAAGTGCTGAAAAGCAGATTCCTGTGCATCACCCCCACCGATAGGTGACACCCTTCTGAGTTAGCGAGTTGAGAGGTTGCGCAATCTTAGAGAAATCCTTGATAAACCTTCTGTAATATCCTGCCAAACCCAAGAATTGGCGGATTTCTGTTGGTGTACGGGGTGCAGGCCAGTTCTTGATCGAATCAACCTTGGATGGGTCCACATGTATCCCATCCTTGTTTACCACGTGGCCTAGAAAGTGGACTTCGCGAAGCCAGAAGTCACATTTCGAAAATTTGGCGTACAATTGCTCTGTTCGAAGAAGTTCCAAAATAAGCCTCAAGTGTTGCTCGTGTTCTTCCTGACTTTTTTAATAGATCAGGATATCGTCGATGAAAACTATGACAAACCTATCCAGGTAAGGTTTGCACACTCGGTTCATGAGATCCATGAAGGCCGCAGGTGCATTCGTCAATCCGAAAGGCATAACCAGAAACTCGTAATGGCCGTAACGAGTTCTGAATGCTGTTTTGGAGACGTCCTCATCTCGGACTCTCAGCTGATGGTATCCCGATCTCAAATCAATCTTAGAGTAAAAGCTCGACCTTTGCAGCCGGTCGAATAGGTCATCAATACGTGGGAGAGGATAACGATTCTTCACGGTAACCTTGTTGAGTTCGCGGTAGTCAATACACATTCTGAAGGTACCGTCTTTCTTCTTCACGAATAACACTGGAGCTCCCCAAGGCGAAGAGCTAGGACGTATGAAACCCTTTTCCAAGAGTTCTTGTAGTTACATGGACAGTTCTTCAAGTTCTGATGGAGCTAGACGATAAGGTGCTCGAGCTATGGGCGCTGCTCCAGGAGCTAGCTCGATTTGAAACTCAACTTGACGATGAGGCGGAAGACCAGGTAATTCCTCAGGAAATACCTCACGAAAATCACGTACAATAGGTATGTCTTCTATCTTCCTTTCTTCCAAGGATGTATCAGAAACGAGGGCTAGAATAGCAGTGTGGCCCTTTCGTAACCACTTTTGGGCCTTAAGGAAAGAGATGATGCCCACAACAGCACCACTCTTGTTGCCACAAATTACGAGGGGTTCTTTACCAGAACGAGGGATGCGGACAATCTTTTCGTTGCAAAGAATTTCCGCTTGCTGATGAGATAACCAATCCATCCCACTGCTTAATTGCTAAGTTTGATATACTAGTTTAACAGCTTCCTGATTATGAGTTCTAATGCTAGATACAATGGAACTCGTATTAGTGTATTAACCCAATTCAACTTTAACGATAATCACGAGATCAAAACTTACAACGAATGATAAAGTATAGCCGTATACAGGCAGCACTTAAACATCTGTTGGATCAGTTTCAATCGATCGGATAGGGTATCATACCAGTGATTAGAGTTATTACCCTAATAACGGGCAGAGTTTCGGGATTTAGAAGGTATAATCCCGAGCTACTATTTACTATAATAAAAGCTGAAGGAAAGAAAAGAATTGAGCAGTTTGAAATGTATCAGTGATCGAGTTAATACCCTGGATTCGTAGCAGCGTCTTGACACCGAAAAACTCGTTTTCAGCAGAATATGACCGTTTTGAGACTGAGATTTCGAACACAGGAGCAAGTCCCATGCACAGGCTACTTATAGCAACATTTTAGGTTTTACGCGGCCCGCGTAAACCTTAACATGAATCTTATGCGGCCCGCGAGGGCCATAAAGATGGCAGTAGGGTTTGCTGAGTCAATGGTGGTCTTGACACGTGGACGACACGTGTCCCTTAAGCTTATCTGGAGACTTTCAAGTTGTCACAGCCCGCGTAGCCTTACCTTATGGCTTACGCGGCCCGCGTGAAATCAAATTTTCTTGATTTCTTGATTTTTCATGCTCATTAGGGTTTCAGGGGTCCGGGTTTTCACTTACGGGTCGATTTGGGACATTTTTACAAGTCCTTACACGTGTGCAGACAAGATTCTGACACATTTTGTCCGTATTCTGACCGAAAGTCAGACGGGAATCTTTTGGTGGACACGGCCCCGTGCCTAGAAGCTGTTTATGAAGATTTGTTTATTTTTAAGGAATTTCTCCAGATCGGGTGGTTCCTTACTGGATGGAACAACACCGAAGTGCCTGAGATACCTAAGTTGCCCTAGTTTTAGACGATAACGCAAGAGGTTATCGGAAAGGGTGATTCCTATGCTAAATGTAGGTGGACAAGTCCAACCCTTATCCGGGCTCTTGTTAAAGAAGGTGTATGTCGAATCGCTCAGGTCTATGTATGCATCGACAGAAGTCGATGGGGAATCCTTCACGGCACAATCGACACAGGGACGACTATCTCTCAAGTCTTCGTAAGAGTAAGAGGTGATTTCGGGAGCGACGATGTTGTTTTTATCCGAATGCGATCTCAATAATTCTTCTTGGATTTCGTCTTGGGATGAATTAGTTACGTCCATCTCAAGCTCTTTTATCCAATTAAGAATTAAATCTTCCAATTGAAAAAATTCATCAAGAATAATTTCATTTAGAATAGATATTTGAGAGCATTCTAGGGAGAGATAGGGATTATTTTTACTTTCGCCCCTTTTAAGGCTACAGGAAAACAATGGGTCTATATAGCGGGGAGTATAATTTAAAATTAACATTTTAAATCTTCATGTTTTCCCCCACATAATTGACACCATGTACCATAAGAGGAGCGGTAGTAAAAAAAATCAGTATCGCTCATGTTTGTGTCAGAAATTGCCAACCGTCGGGATCTTACGGTTCTATTTTCAGTATCTGATACTTGGGCATGGGGCGTGTTGATTGGGCACGACCCCGTGTTCAGCTACTGTCTGACTTAAAACAGGATTGCCAGCACTAAAGATTGGGCACGGGGAGTGTTCAGCGGGCACTACCCGTGATGAGCTCTGCAGAAGCTGAAAATCTAAAAAAAATCCTAAAAAAAGAAAAAAAATAAGAAAAGCGATTAGGCCGTTGATTCCTAACTTTCTTAAAATCCTTGTGTCCCCTGCAATGGCACCAAAAACTTGATGCGTGTCGGTGTGTATATATATTTAAGTATATTTTTAGCCCTTTTTAACACATTAGTCAAGTTTTGAATTTATAAAACATGATATTTTACTAACACTAAACACACATATGGGCAAGTGCACCCATCGTGAGTGATGTGCGTGAAAGTGTTATATATATTAGGTGTATATTTTAAGCCCCTTTAACACTTATTTTAGCCAAGTTTTAAATTTATAAAACACGATATTTTACTAACACTAAACACACATATGGGCAAGTGCACCCATCGTGAGCGTAGTATAGTGTTGGCAAGATACCGAGGTCGTCCAAGGACACAAGAGCTTTTAGTACCGGTTTATCCTCAACGTCTAATCAAAATAAAAAGTTTAGAAAAATGTTTTTAAACTAAGAAAAGTAAAAACTAACTAAAATGCTGAAAAATAAAAGAAAAACAGATAGACAAGATGAATCACTTGGTTCCGACTCGTATCTAGTATAACCTTTGATTATTTCCGCACTTTTGCACATAATTAAGAGATTATCTTAGTTATTGTAGTAGGCCCTCTTTTGAAGGTGACGTTACCCTCACCCCAGTAGTTTGAGTCAGCAAGGATACAATCCTAAAAGGGTGGATTATTGGAAGATAATGAATTAAGTTATTAATGCAATATTGTGGTAGGCCCCGCTTTTGGTGGTGACGTTACCCTCGACTAAGTAGTCTGAGTCAGCAGGGATACAGTCCTAAATAGCCGGGTTATAGTATTAATAGTAGTTAACTTATGAGGGGATCAAAGAGTTTGGACCCCCGCCATCCAATACTGTGAAGTATTGAAGGAGGTCCTACTAAATTTGACCCAGGTCCATTGCAGGACCTCTAAACGCTGAACAATGGCAAGACCTTTACCAAACCGTTCCCTTAACCCCCGACCAGGTAGCCAACATACCTCCATATAGACCGTGGAGATATGAATGGTGAAAATCCTTTATTTTATATAGACAGTAAAATAATGCCAAGACTCCACGGACAAACGATAAGGAAAGATCACCTTCAACATAAGTAACTAGTTATTAAAGTCATTAATACAAAACCAAATAAAAAGTGCAAAAGATTAGAAATAAAAAGTATTATACTAGACACTTTGTCTTCACCAAGTGATGTAAGAGACTTAGGCAAACATGGCCTTGATTGTCAAGAACTCTTACGATCAATCTTGGATCCCGAGACGACTCACACACTCTACGATGGACAATGGATGATGGTGGTGGATGATGGTGTTATGGTGGTGGTGGGTGGTGGGTGAAGTGTGAGAGAGGTGGTGTGCCAAGGGATGAGTTGAAATGAAACCAAGCACTCCTATTTATAGGCTGAACAGAAGGCTGGGCACGGCCCCGTGCCTGTCTGACAATCTCTCTCTTCATTAATTGTAATTCGCAATTACAATTAATGCACCTGCTGTACTTTCGACACGCCCCCGTGTTCGCTGGACACGGCCCGTGGTGGGCAATAGAAGCTTTTATAGGTTTGTCTTTTCTGCTGCTTCTTGGGCACGGCCCCGTGCTGGCTGAGCACGGGGCGTGTTCAGTCTTCTGCCTTCTCTATTTTGCTTGGGAAGATGCCATTGAGGGGTCGGGCAGTCCACTTATGTTCCTTTCCTTGTATTTATGTTAGATTTAGCTGTCTTTTTGCTTCTTTTGTGAATTTGAGCTCATTTAATCCTGAAAATACAAAAGGAAGACAAAAACACTCTTTTTCCAACATTAGTACTTAAAAAGGGTTAGTTTTATGCCTCATTTGATGTAATTTATATGTTGCATTTTACACACATCAGTGAGCGTAGTATAGCGTTGGTAAGATTCCGAGGTCGTCCAAGGACACAAGAGCTTTTAGTATCGGTTTATGCTTACATAAACCATAACAGTGTGTTAGTGTGTTAACTTAGCATACCTAGCGCATGATTTGAAAACATTTTCTCGATATGCTTACATTATGATGACAATGCATGATTAGTATATGTTGCATTCTACCTGTTTGGTTAGTATGAAACATATATAAACATTTGTACTAGAATAAAATACCTACCACTAAATTTGTTGTATGCAAAACAAGTAGTGCAATCATTGCTACTATGAAACATGATTCGATTTGACAGATGTTATGTTGTGACAATGTTTATGTGATTTAGACGATAGTTCAACCTTATTATTTGTTTACCCTCGCTTAACAAGAGGAGCTATGTGGACCATGCGACGAAACGAGTAATTATGGGTGCACACTTAATTATGAGATTCAACGCATGAGAATTATAGTAAGCCTTGTTAAGTATGGTGGCATAAAATCTAGAGTGATTAAGGTAACGGGAGGAGTATGATGCGATAAGAACATGGTGGATACGCCGATGGTACTTCCTATATATAAGTGTTCTTATTGTGTTATTCTTCAGAACGTTGCTAAGATCACTTGATGATTTTATGTTATCTTGGACCATTATGTGATTATGTGCTTATGTGCTTATTTGATATTTGTGTGGTTATTTATGACGACGAGTACATTCATTAACTCAAATTGAGCCGACCGGGAGTATATTATGGTGTTAAAGATGACGATCTTCATGCCATAGGTATGTTGACCCGTCTCCTATGCATGAGATGCTCATGGTACATGGTTTGTACCTTGTGGGACGTTAGAAACCGTGTACGTGTAGGGCTTGAATGTACACCCCTTTGTTTGCTAGGAATTACACTAAGAGCTTAGTATAACATAGTGCCATACCCAAACAATTTTTGAACACTGGACGACTTTTTCTTTAAATTCACAAGTTTCAAAGGGTTGAATACCTTGAGATACTTTGAATATCCCAAATCACAATTTGAATCCCCTAAAATTTCCAACACCAAATGATACTCCGCATCTTTGGGATCTAGCAATTTGCTTATCCATCAGTTGTTTCAATTATACTCTACGGTCTCCTTCGAATAAATTTCGGGACGAAATTTCCTAAAGTAGGGGAGATTGTGACACTTGTACTCCGTAAACATCGCACGATGTAGGACAATATATTTATCAAAGAAACAATGTGTTTTTGGTCTCAATGTTTGCCTTTTATGTTTGACAACTTCACATTTTGATTTTAAGTTCAATTTTAAGCTTTAAATCGCTTTCTGGAAAGTTATAAGCAAACTGGTGCGTAAACGTAATCAGTTTAATGCGACAAACACTCCGTAACAGTGACATAGGCTTAACATACCTTAAATAACTTTTATATAACTTACAAATAAGTTTTGAAGGCTTTGGTGTGCCAAAAACAAGTTTATTCGATCACAGGGACTATTTGCGTCAAAAGTGCATAAGTTTGCATTTACGCGCATATCTTACGTCCTGATCATATCCGGACATCCAAAAATTTTGTAATCACTAAAAAATTTTATTTTAGTTATAGGAATGCAAAAATACCATTCGTCTCGCAATTTGGGTCATTTTCGCGTTCGTTACGACTTCCGTCGTAATTAACCACAATACACGACCGAACGAACCGACATCCATGATGTTTCCAAACATATTTCATGTCCCCTATGCTTTAACATCCTTTTAGAGCCTTAAAATTTGCTTAACGGGGTTTAGACGCGTTGAAAATGCACTAAAGTGTGTGCAGGGACCAAAATTGACAAGTTCTAAAAGTCTGATGTAGGGCGTAGCGCTGCGCGACGCCTAAGGGCATTTTCCGTCGCACGACGCGACGCCTACATCTGGACAGAATGTTCATTTTTCATCTGTAGTTTGATTCTTGAGGGTCTTTTATGCAATTTTCTTTGTGTGGGCACCAAGTTAACACTTCTCCAAGCAAAGATAGTTGTCATTAACACTTGTAGGGCCAAGATTCATTGCTTGGTGGCTACACAAACACTTGTAATGATCTTAGAACACCTCAACAACTATAAATACCCCCTCTTTCACCTTGTTCATTGCTCATTTCCATCATTTCAACTCTAAGTGGAGGATTTCCTTCTTGGGAGCCACCTACCTGAGTTCATTTAGTCTAATCTTTCAGCCATAAAGCATTGTGAGTGTTCTTTCATGGCTTAGTTCTTATTTTCAGCCATTTAGAGCTGAAAGTCAAACAGTTTGACTTTCGGTTTTGACCATCAATTGGTCAAATCAAAGTTCAATTGAACTTTGCAACATGATTGTAATCTCGATGGTTATAATCCTTAGCGATTATACCTACTGATTACCACGTTGACTAGGTGTAGTGACGAGTCAAAGTTTCGGTCAAAATGCTTATTTATGCGCATTTTGCGACGAAACTATTTCCGGGTATCAAAACCCTTTGTTTTGATACCAAATCAGTTTCTAACTTAGTTAAACATGTTTTAACATGTTTAACTCATCACTACTAGTTTAGTGCTTGTGTAGGGTCGTAAGTAAAGCGGTCTAAACAACCGCTTAGACTTTCGAACCTGACCCGTTTGGTCGATCATTAGGATCCGACCAAACACATTAGGTGACCATAGTTGTATATGGAATAACCTTTCGAGGTTATATCTTATGGTCACTTCGTTTAGTTAGTTGTATGATAGGTAATTTATATGCCTTAGGAAAATGACCAAAATGCCCTTTTTGTGCATAATTTCATTTTAAGCATATGTAACCAATGTTTTGACACCTAAGCTGATTATGCAACATAATTAAACATGTTAGGGCATATAATACTTGTCATAGGGCTAGTTAGACCATCCGAATGCGCTTTCGCGCAAATGACGCGTTAAAGTAGCGTAAACTACTAGGCGAGTACATAGTTCCCCTCTTTTACCGTTTTCAAATGTTTTGGGGTGATTCATATGTGTAACCAATTTGTTTTCCAATGTATGGCATATATGTGCTTACTAAGTGCTTTATGTGTATTATTCCAATTATGCAAATACGATGTTTATCCAAATCCTTAAAGAACTATCTACCTTCAAAGTTAGATTCTTATAGGATATTTGAAGTGCAGTCTTAGATCTTCCTATCTTCATAGTGAGATTTTTAAGAAGTACTTTGCAGGACGACTGTTATGGTTTATGTGTAGATTATTGGTGATTTAGATAACGAAACTAGAGTAATACAATAAACACATGGTGGATACGCCACTGGTACTTCCTATATATAAGTGTGTTTATTGTATTACCCTTCGTGGCATTATCCCGAATCAGCATTAGGATTTAGGATTGTTATGATTCAGTGATTCAATGTAACAGAACCCAACTCCTTATAACATCTATCTATCTTCATAGATTGAATCTTGCAGGATGTTTAAAGTATTAAGATTGAGTCCTTGATTGGATTCATTATGTGCTTTAATGCGTATGTGAATAGAACGATGTAACAGAAACCAAATCCTTATAGCATCTATCTATCTTCATAGATTGATTCTTGTAGGGTGTTTAAAGTACTAATCTTGGAGTCCTTGTTAGGATTCATTGTGTGCTTTAATGCGTGTTTACTAGTTGTTGACAAGTTGACGATTTATGTGTTTATGTGTTAGTTGTGATTTAGATAACGAAATGGGTGTAATAAAATAAGAACATGGTGGATACGCCGCTGGTACTTCCTATATATAAGTGTTCTTATTTTATTACTCTTGTAGCGTTATCCGAGTCACTTTAGGATTTTGTGTACAATTGATTCAATGTTCGATTATCCAAATCCTTGTAGAATCTTCCATATCTTCATATGTTAGATTCCTAGAAGGATGTCTAAAGTATTATGTTAAACCATTGATTTGATTTACATAATACTCACACGAGTTTTGATTAATTTCAAAACAGTTATTATAAATCCTTGATTGGATTCCTAATAACACATTAACGAGTTTTACGATGATTTCAACGAGTTTTCAATGTAGAAATTCAAATGGTATAAAAACTACTTAGTAATAATCATATTGCCATATACAAAACTATTTGCCACAAGTTTTCACAATCAAGAATATGTATTGCAATACTAAACTTTTGCCATTCTCTGGCTTCAAGATTCATTTTCAATCGACAGCTTTCGTAGTTGTCAAAGTATTGCAATACCAAACCTTTTGCCATTTATTTGGCTAACAAAACCTATGTATTCGCCGGCATTTTTATGCTGACTGTTTTCCACATATGTTTCAGGTTTCAATTATTCGAGCATGCAACGCATAGGACTGCATCCGGGCCCTAGACTTCTTTAATCAAAAGACATTTACATGTATTCTTTGTAAAACAATGTTAACAATATTGAAATACTATAGTACCAGTAGTTGTGAGCAATTTGTAACGCGACTCCCCGATATTTCCGCCGTATGTTGTTGCATTACGCGATTGGGGTGTTACATATATAAAAGAAACTAAAAATATATATACACTAGTGGAATCAAACCTACGAAAGTGGAAAAAGAAATGCACAATGGGGTTCACATCATAGAACCATCATCAGTTTGCTTAGATTGTTTCCGGAAGTTGTTACCGTACTTCAATATGTTAAAGAAGATGGAGATTGCAGTCAAGAACGAACAAATGCAAAAGGTATTCTATCGTATTTTAAAAAACTCAAGTTTGTTTTTTTATATGTATTTGATGGGAGATATATTAAGCTACATAAATGCTCTTTCAAAACACATTCAACAAAAAGGTAAAGATTTATTAGAAGCAACCAACTTGATAAATGATACAAAATGAGCATTAAATGCTTTAAGACAAAATGGGTTTGAGCCGATGTTGGAAAAAATACAACATTACAATGTTGGATATGACGAAAAGTTATGGTAATCCAAGAAACCGAAAGAATGTCATTTCAAATCGACATCCTTTTGAAGTTGACATTTTTAATGAGGTTTTGAACATACAAATTCAAGAATTAGGAAATCGATTTAGTGAGGTAATAACTAGTTTGATAAAAAATATGTCGGGTTTAAATCCTTGTAACAGTTTTTCTAAGTTTGACCCATCGAAGATATTGGTGTTTACTGAGATGTACCCAGATGATTTTACTACACAAGAAATATGGACTCTTTTGGGTGATATTGAGTCATTTAGTAACACTATAAGTGAGGATGATAAATTTGCAAACTTGAATGGAATAAGTGATCTTGCGCGTGTTATGGTTGAAACGGGAACGTATGGTTCTTGTCCTTTAGTTTATCGGGTAGTGAAGCTAGCTTTGTTTTTACCGGTTGCAACCGCAATCGTTGAAAGATGTTTTTCGAAATTGAAGCTTGTCAAGACGGATTTACACAATGAATGGTCCCGGAATTTTTGAACAAAGCTATGGTTTATGCGGTCGAAAAGGATTTTTTACATGAAGTAAAAGATGGAGATGTGATGGAACGATTTCAAGCTATGAAAAAAAGAAGATGACAACTCTATTAGATATTTGTTTTACTTTATTTATTTAGTGTCGTTTTTTTAATATTGTATGATTGCACGGTGAAATTTTTATTTGGGATACCCTTGAATTGATGTTCTAGTTCCGCCACTGCCCACTAGTATACTATGAAAAATAACATATTAACTTATTTTTTTGTGTTATACCTTTATATTGTATATTTGTACTCTAAACATTATACTTTTCTGTACACCAAACATATGTTATACATTATATATCTAAGCTCCAAAAGATGGTTAGTCCTATCCTATTTCTTCGAAATACATAATGGTTAAGTCTTTTTATTTTTATAATATAAATATAAAATAAGTGAGAAGACGAACAGTCTCCTTCTAATCCAGTGCAGTTTTTGATTCGATTTGGTATAACATCCTGTGATTGCTTGATTGATTCTTCTCCTACGAGCATAACGAGTTTTGTTAGCCAGATTGCTTCCTTTCGGTCTGGTATAACAGCCGGTGATTGCTTGTTCGATTTCCTCTCTCGAGCATAACGAGCCTTGTTAGCCGAATCGGTCTTGACTGTTCTTGGTTCCTTTTGTTCTGGTGATTTCCTCCGTCCACTAGTTCAGGTTTTGATTGATTAACCGGTCTGCTCTAGGTCGCGGCTATTTTTATAGTTTAGCTTGACTGTAACGAATCCAGTTAATCTTTTATAAACCTGTTCCTTTTGTGTTCCGGAGAGGCATATTGTAGCATCAACACTCTTCCGGTGGTCTGGTCGGTCCAACCATGGCGGAAGAAAAAAGGGGTGTGGAGGTAGAAGAAGGTGAGATACCATCGTCGGAGCAAAACCCTAAACCAGGAGGAGACGGTGCAGGCAAACCTAGGAGAGAGGATGCCACCACTTTCTACGTGACGAATATACCACAATTGATGACAGATGCGGAGTTATGGACGGAGTGCAGAAACATAGGCTGGCTGGTGGACGCCTACATTGCAAAGAAAAAAGATACCCTAGGGAGGAGGTTTGGTTTCTTGAGGTATGCTTATGTTCGAGACGCTGACAAGCTTGTAAAAGCAATAAACATGGTGGACTTGAAAGATGCTAGACTCAAGGCAAACATTGCCAAGTACAATAATGATAACAGGAAAAGGAAGAATGGGAAGTACAACTACGGGAGAAACAAAGGAGAAGGAGGTGATGAGAAACAACCTGGTAACAACACTTATGCGAACTCAAGACAACCACCAGCACAAATTAATTATGGGCGTGGGAATAGCCATTGGAAGGATATCTTAATGGGAAATAAGAATAGTGGTACAACGGCGGACCATGAGGTGTTAAATTTCAACAATGACGCTGACACATTAAAGCACTGGGCTAGAAAAGCTTTAGTGGGTAAATTCAGGAATCTCGAAGGACTAAGGAAAGCATACATCTTAAAACAACAAGTGAGATGTCAGGGAGGTTTTCTAAGATACACAGGAGGTCTGAGCTTCATAGCAACTTTTGATGAGGAGAATACTATGCTAGAGTTCATGGAGGGGGCTAGAAAAGCATGGGAAAAAGACTTGGTTGACGTACATGTATGGGATGGTCAAGTGATACCTTACCAACGTCTTGTATGGTTATCAATCAAAGGGGTCCTAATACAATTATGGTGCAGTAATGTGATGAATGCTATAGCAGGTAAGTATGGAGAGGTGGTTAGTGGGTCAACAGCGGATGAATGGTATCTTAATCTATCAATGGACAAAGTCGGTATTCTTGTAAAACATGGAAGGAGAATCAATGACAAGATAGGAGTGACTTGGAAAGGTAACAACTTTGAAGTATGGATCACGGAGATGTATGAAACATGGGCACCGGGGTTCATCGCCGAGAACATCGACTACCAAAGCCATGAATCATCATCGAACAATGTAACTGATGAGACGGGAAATCAAACTCCGGTGAACATCCAGGAGTCGGATGGAGGGGGAGAAGGCCAACAGTCTCGTAAGAAAGATGGAAGTCCTAAAGTGGCGGAGGAAGTGGAAGAGATCTCTGGGAATCTGGAAAAAGGTGGCGGTGGAAATTCTCAAGATGGTGCCTTGGAAAGAGACAACATGACCAAAGGTGGCATTAATGTTGAGTCTTTCAATGTTGGGTATAATAACACATGTGCAGAGAATGAAGTGCACGTGACAGAACCCCAGATACAGTCTAGTGGACTACATGGGTCAAATGAAAAGAATTGCGATGACAGTGGTGGGCCGGCCCAAGAAAAAACTAAGGCCTAAGTAGTTTATACACAAAAAAGGAGAAAAAGGAGCCCAATCACGAAAGTCAAGAGCCATGCACTTAAGCCCAACCAGCAGGTCAGGAAACTTTGACTTAAATGTGGAACTTTCAGATGAGACAAGACTAAACCCTAGAAAAAAGTCGACAAAATTGAAGCTCAAAATGAGGAAGAATAGAACACGAGACAAACAGACACGGGAATTTGAAGACCAGTGGGGAGAAAAGGGGTATTCACTCGAAGACGATTTTGAATCGGAATGGGAGGAAGGAGTAGAGTCGGACTCGACCCTAGTAGCGAATACAAATCCGGGAACGATCGGGGAACAATTTACTGAAAATGAGGTGGCAGAAGAGTTAACGGAAGTAATCGGGGAACTGCTAGGGGTCGATGTGACTGGCAAAAGTGGTCAGATTGAGAAAGTCATCAATGATGAACAGGTGGATGTTATAATCAAATGAATTGGGCATCACTGAATGTGAAAGAAGCAGGGGGCCCAGGGAAAGCATCAATGGTAAGAGGTTTGATAAATGAAAATAGTGTGGGGTTCTTTGCAATACAGGAAACACAATTATGCAATATGTCTGAGGCAAAGATACGCAAATTCTGGAACGGAACAGCCCTGGAGTATGTCAAGGTGGATGCAGCTGGCAGATCGGGGGGATTGGTATTGATGTGGAATCCAGGGATGTTTAGAAAGAATATGGAAATGGTAGACCAGAATTTTATCATGGTAAATGGCGAACTGATTGGAGAAGGAGTAGAGTTAGCGGTAGTAAATGTTTATGCTCCAAACGTTGCCACGGAGAGGAGACAACTGTTGAACAAGCTGCTATCTATCCGTAGTCTTATACAGGGTCTATGGATATTGATTGGGGACTTCAACGAGGTTAGAATACCTGAAGATAGATGGAACTCAAATTTTGATACGAATAATGCTTTACACTTTAATAATTTCATCGGGGAGGCAGGATTATTAGAGTACCCAATGTCGGGGAGAAAATTTACGTTCTTATCTGGTGATGGCAAGAAAATGAGTAAAATAGATAGGGCATTGGTAAATAGTGAGTTTATGTCTAAGTGGCCGAATGCTACTTTCCGGGCTCTCGAAAGAACCATATCAGACCATTGCCCAATAATATTGGCCACTGGAAAATCGAATTTTAGGCCATCCCCATTTCGGTTTTTCAATAGTTGGTTGGATGTCCAGGGTATTGAGGAGGTAATTAAGAGAGGCCTGGAAAGCCGGGTGGAAGGTAATTTCAAAGATCTAGCGGTGAAGGCTAAGCTGAAGGGGATAAAGGAGGAAGTCAAGAAATGGAGAAATGAAACAAAAGAGGTAGAGGAGAAAGAATTCACGGAAGAAATTATGAAACTAAAAGAAATGGATGCTGCCGCCGAAGAAAGAATAATGGAGGAAAGTGAAATTGAAATTTGGAGGAATTGCAAAAATAGGATCAGGGAATGGTTTCGAAGGAGAGCAAAGGATATGCAACAAAAATCACAAGCAAAATGGATCCTGGATGGCGACGAAAACTCAAGGTATTTTCATACTATTGTGAATAGTAATGTGGCAAGAAACAAAATTAGTGGTTTTTGGATCGACGGAACATGGTGTGTTGACCCGTCAACTATAATGAAGTACATCCAAGATAACTTGAAAAGGAAATTTACGGAACCAGTGGCGTCTAGACCCCGAATGACACCTCACGGTTTCAAGAAGTTATCCGAGGGGAATGCAACCGTTTTAGTCGAAAATTTTACAAGAGAGGAGGTGAAGGCGGCGGTTTGGGAATGCGGATCGGATAAGGCACCAGGTCCTGAGGGAATTACCTTTGTTGTGACTAAAAAATTTTGGAAGGAACTAGAAGAAAGTATGATGAAGATGATGGTGCAGTTTCATACCCACGGGTCAATTCAGAAATCCTGTAGCGCGTCGTTCATCTCTTTGATCCCAAAGGTCAGTGACCCTGTTACCCTATCAGACTTCAGGCCAATTTCGCTTATCGGCGTCATTAATAAGATCATATCAAAGACCCTTGCTAACCGGTTGAAAAGAGTTTTGAACACCATAATATCACATGAACAGTCGGCTTTTCTTGCTAATTGAAACATAATTGATGGGCCTTTGATCCTGAATGAAACAATTTCGTGGGCTAAGAGACAAAAAAAAACAGATTTTTCTGTTCAAAGCTGATCTGGAGAAAGCGTACGACACACTAAATTGGAGATTTTTAATATCGATACTTACACACATGGGGTTTCCATCACGTTGGAAAACATGGATTATGGGGATTCTATTTTCAGGGAAGGCGTCGGTTCTAGTTAATGGATCACCAACAGGGGAGTTTCAGTACAAGAGGGGATTAAGACAAGGCGACCCATTATCCCCCTTCTTATTCACAATAGCAATGGAAGCGCTGCATGTTCTTATGACAAGGGCAGTAAATTCGGGTGTATTTAAAGGGTTAAACTTACCAAACAATGGCCTTTGTTTATCTCACCTTTTCTTTGCAGATGATTCTATTTTTCTGGGAGCATGGAACATTGAAAACATGAAGGCACTACGAAGAATTTTGAGGCTATTCTTCATGATGTTAGGTTTGAAAGTGAATCATAATAAAAGCTTCCTTTACGGAGTCGGAATTAACGAAGCAGAAGTCGAAGACGCGGCTAGTACGTTGAAATGCAAGATGGGACGTTTCCCATTTACATACTTGGGGTTGAAGGTTGGTGCAAACATGAACAAGGTATGTAATTAGAAAGATGTAATAGATAGGTTCAATAAGAGGTTGTCAAACTGGAAAGCAAAACTCTTGTCTTTTGCGGGGAGACTAACGCTTGTAAAGTCGGTACTGGGATCTTTACCGAATTACTTCTTATCATTGTATAAGGCCCCAAAAAAAGTTACGAAAATATTAGAAGGGATTAGAAGAAGATTCTTGTGGGGAGGATGTGGGGGTGTAAGGAAGGTTCGATGGATGAAATGGGAAAGGATAGTGGCATCAAAAAGTATGGGTGGGCTCGGGATAGGAGGAATCAAGGAAATGAACATGGCATTACTTATGAAATGGAGGTGGAGATTTAAAGTTGAACCAGAGCAACTGTGGGTGAAGGTCATAGAAGCACTTCATGAAAACAAAAGGATCGCTAAAAGTATTCCGATAAAGAAAGCAATTCCGGGAACATGGAAAGCTATAATGGGGACGGAAGAAGAATTTAGGAAGGTCGGGATAGAACCGGAAAACTGCTTAAGATGCAAGGTTGGGAACTGGTACAAAACATACTTCTGGTTGGATCCATGGGCGACAAATCGGCCACTAAAGGAGGAATTCCCCAACATGTTTGGTCTGGCGAAGTGTAAAAGAAACAAGGTGCAGCAAAATTATAAAAGGAACGATGGAGGTATACTGCGGGATTGGAGTTGGAAGAGAACACCAAACAACGATGAAGAGAAAAACGAGTGGGAAGCACTGAAGGCAATATTATTACAACAAAATTTGAGCCAACACGATGATGAATGGAGATGGAAGGATAACGATACGAAGGGATACTCGGTGAAGGAAACAAGGAAAGCGTTGGCTGGGATAGTTAACGTTAATGAGCATCCGAACAGTTTCGAATGGAGCAAGATTGCCACGGCAAAAGTAAATCTCTTTGTCTGGAGGGCGATGGAAGAAAGAATACCGACAAGGGTAGCGTTAAAGAAGAGGGGCTTACTTGGTGAACCAGACCTGTGCAAGGTGTGTGGGCTGGGCCCAGAAACGGCGAATCACATTGTGATTCACTGCCCGATAGCGAAAGAGGTGTGGCTAATGTTATGGAACTAGATGAAAATACCTATTTGGGACCACAACGAAAGCATGTCGGTGAGGTTCCAAGAGAAATCAAACTGGCCGAGAAAGAATGCAAAATTGATATATGCTATTCACTTACTTGCAGCATGGTGCCTATGGAAGAACAGGAATAATAAAACTTTTAATGACAAAATAAAGGATCCATCCAGGATTGTAGAAGAAATTAAAGAAGAATCCTTTGAATGGGTTACTCTAAGATCGAAAAACTCAGAGATATCATGGAGCGAATGGGTGAACTTTTGCCCAAGGGAGCATCGGTAGTGAGCATTGTGTAATATTAGTAGTTTTTGTTGATCTTCGATGTATGTTCTCTAAAGGTATTCTTGATTGTCTCTTGAGTATGTCGGGTGGCGTTATATAGTATCTTGCTATATTTCGTTTTTACCTTTGACAAGATGAAATAAAAGTTGTTTTGTTGCTGTTAAAAAAAAACATAATGGTTGAACATTCATCTATTTCTTCGAAAGATGGAGTCTTTAATGCCATCAATGCAATGGTTGAACATTCATCTATGAAAAACTTTTGGTTCCAAGGAAAAAGAAACAAAGAAACGGCAAACAGTTTAGTTCCAATGTAAATTTTAATGGCTATCAATGAAACTATTAATAATATTAGATTTTTTTTAAAGTTTTTGAGCTTGGGCCGAACCTGTCCAAAATCGATTAAATTAAAAAACTGGACTCGAGGACGAACCGATTATGTATTTTTTTTTTTTTTCAAATTAAAATGTATATATTCGACAAAATGCACTTTACATCAACATCGCAGGTAAGCGAGCAACAAGCTGCGCCGCTACCCCTTTCTGGATAGCAAACCCTAGCCTATTAAAAACAAACCCCTGCCCCCTGTTGATGAGCCACTGCTGTGGACAACCTGTTGGACCCTAGTCAGCAAACTGATAGCTTCTGGAGCCAGAGATCCAAAGGTGTCGAAGGCGAAGGGGACAAATGCATGTTGGTTACCAGCACATGCTTTAGCGTGTTTGTCCACCTTTTTAGATTCTGCTTTCTTTACCGCTTTTCCTGCTACAAACCCATTTTCCCTTAACCCAGCTAAGGGAGAGACTCCTGTGAGATCTACACAAGCATGTTTCCCTCCCGCCCAGCCAAAGACGAGCAGGTCCGCTGGTCTCAATGTAGATCTCCCTTCCATGGGGTCTGTAAGGAAATTCACATGGGCCTCCTTCTTGGCAGAAATCCCCGCTCTCCTCAAGATGTCCCCCAAAACATCCATCACCTAGTCATGCCGGTATTTGAAACCAGAGAGCTCCTTGCAATGAACAGCATGCTCCCCGTATTTTGAATTTAATTTGGTTTGGTCTTTTTTATTATGAGGCTCAACCCCACCCGAACCAGATTGAACAAATTTTAATATTTAGCGATAGCCAATTGCCCCAAAACTTTTCACCCCCCATGAAAAAAATTCCTAGGTCCGTCACTGATTTTTATTAGCAGTCATGTCGTAGCTAAATGGATGTTATCGCTAGGAAGAATTAAACTTGAATATATTATTTATTCATATGTTTAAACTTTATAGTTTATATAATCAAGATGAATAGATGAAACCAGGTATAATATTAAATTGAAACTTTGAATGTTTTTGTTCATAAACTTTAAATATTATATTATTATGGGTTAGGATCGTGTGAGAAGCATTAGACTAATTGAGAAACTTGAGAAGCATTCTGGACCACACATTTTTCCTAAGTTTTTCGTAATATACACATATGTATAGTTTAAAATTAACTATATAC
Organism: Helianthus tuberosus; assembly: GCA_030545235.1. Lineage (NCBI taxonomy): Eukaryota > Viridiplantae > Streptophyta > Magnoliopsida > Asterales > Asteraceae > Helianthus > Helianthus tuberosus. The sequence goes on from JARYGA010056132.1 coordinate 40,408, forward strand.
ATATGTGTATAATTCAAGATTTGACAATATACATATATGTATATAGTCAATTTTAAACTATACATATGTGTATATTACGAAAAACTTAGGAAAATGTGTGGTCCAGAATGTTTCTCAAGTTTCTCAAATAGGGTGTACTTCTCTTAGGATCCCTACCCATATTATTATAGGGTGGATGGGGCACCGATTTTTTTATCCAGCGGAGGGCTCAAAACTTTTTTAAGTTTTCTACCATGCTAAGTCTGCCCGTAGTGGGCGTTGTTTGTAAAAAATAAATAAAAAAAAACGCCCGGAAACGCCCCGAGCCCCACTACGGCCGGCGTTTTACGACGTTATTTTTGAAAAAAAAAAGCCCCCGGCGTGTTTATTAAAACGCCAAAATGGGATTGTGATGGCTTGACTTTGGTTTGACTGGCCAATGAGATAATAGATTGGTTTTTTTTTTTTTAATGAAGAAGAGATTGCATGGGCGTTATTGGAATAATGCCCCACTACACCACTTTATGCTATAATGCCCCATGCTGACTGGGATGACACGTGTCGCAAAACGCCCCATGGTGAGGGCATTATATTGATTTACCACTACACATGTTCTAAAACAAATCATCCATCAATTAATGCAATAACGTTACAAGTGTCGAATCAATGTAAAAAATATGATGCCAACATGACGACACTTTTATAGTGGTATTAATACATCATCACAAAGAAAACACGGTATTTTTCATTATGTAATGATGACCTATATATGTGTGAATGTTTGTACAAAGCATAAAGGCACAAAACCGTAAACATTAAGATGTCAAGTTGGTTTGACTATTAACGAATTTGGTAGTGATGATGGTTGGATGCTTGCTCTTTTTTGGTATTCATTTGTGCCAAGTCTAATTAGATTCACCCTGGCCACTACCCAGAGCCCACCCATGCGTGTTTCTTTATCTTTCTGCTGCCTGAGAGGGTTGGTTTAGTCTTGTCCGCCATTTTAAGGTTACCAAACCGACGCTAATTAATCTTTGTTTTCACCTTTTTTATTTCTATTGTAAGTTTTAAACATATTGTGTATTATATTTCACCTTTGGAGTAATCATTTCTTTCTCCATCTCCAAGTTTTAGAGATTTTTAAGACTTTCGTTCTGAATACGAATCTCCATCTCTAAGATATAAAGATTTTACTATAGTGAATCTTTATATATACAAATTCATTATTTACATCGTCAAAATTTAAAGATTGTACATCAAACATATATACCTCAAGCATGAAAAAGAGTAAATTACAAGTTTTGTCATTTACATTAACACCTTTGGTGTCCTTTGGCACAAAAGTTAACGAGTTTTGTACTTAACGTTTCAAAATCCAGCACATTATGTCATTTAGCCCTAACTCAGTTAAATTTTTTGGTTAAGTATGGTCATGTGTCTTGCACATGAGGGCATACTTGTCATTTCGCATTCCCAAAACTGAAAAAAAAAAGTATAAACACTCTCTCTCTCTCTCTCTCTCTCTCTCTCTCTCTCTCTCTCTCTCTCTCTCTCTCTCTCTCTCTCAGAACCCACGATCACAACCTAAACTCGCTCTAGTCCCTCTCAACCCACTACCACCCCACAACCTTCACCGCCACCACCCATTCCACCTCAACCTTCACCGCCTCCACCCCAACCTACCGACTAACCCAACCCTACTGTACCCAACATCACCACCCTACCCACCATCACCATCGCACCCAAATCACCACCACCCTTGCCTGACTACCTCCCCCTGCAACCCGTCGTCCATCACCGCCCCCCTGCCCCGCCGTCCACCATTGCCTCCCCTACAACCACAGCCTCCCCCGCCACACCAGAAACAGATCTAGGACCCCAAGAACAATTACTCATTGTGTTTGAGTTTGTTTGTTCGATTAATTGTGTGTAGGATTTGAACTGAGTGTTTGATTGTATAATTTGTGCATAAATCTGAAGCGATTGAACGAAGATAACTGTTAGTTACTCGGTGTGTTTGATTGTTCAGTTGATTAGTATATGTTGTGCGAAAGATGAAGCAATTGAACGGAGTTCATGTTCAATTACTCACTGTGTTTATTTGTTCAATGCGTTTGTGTGTTCAATTGGCGGTGTTGATGGTGGGTTTTTAAAAGAGAGATAGATGGAGGATGTCTGCGTTTTAGATAGAGAGAATGATATTGTGGGTGGGAAGGGGTTTTATATATTTTCTAGAAAAAAGGGTTTATTTATATATGAAGATGTGAAAAGACAACAATACCCTTATATGGGGTCCATATGACCAAACTTAACAAAAATATCTAACTGAGTTAGGGCTAAAGGACGTAACGTGCAGGATTTTGAAACGTTAAGTACAAAACTTGTCAGCTTTTGCACCAAAGGACACCCCCTGCAAAAGGTGTTAACGTAAATGACAAAACTTGTAATTTACTCTAGAAATAATAAAAGTATAGAGAGAGATGGTGAATGGTCGTGAAGATTAAACAAAATTAATTTTGAGAAAAGTGATATTTTTTTAAGTAAATTGTCAAAATCGTCCCTGAGATTTGGGCGTGTTTGCCATTTTCATCTAAATCAACTTTTTTGTACAATATAGTCCTTCACATTTCGGATCTTTTGTCATTTTCATCCAAACATCTAATTTGCTTTATTTTTTCTATCAAACATTTGGATGAAAATGGCAAAAAATCCCAAATCTCTGGGATGATTCTGGTAAAAAAGTCAAACGTTTGGATGAAAATGGTAAAAAATCCAAAAAATAAAGGACTATATGGTACAAAAAAAGATTTTTGGATGAAAATGGCAAACATGCCCAAACCTCAGGGACAATTTTGGCAATTTACTCTATTTTTTTATAGATGGGAGATAAAGATTCCATTTAGAATAGTCTAAGATGAAATTGTTGTTGTAACAACCCGACCTTTCGGATCGTTACATGTCACTGGTATTTCTTCGTGAATGCTTGTACTCTCGAGATTTGATTAACGCTATGGGTTAACTATATTTACAACGCATATTACAATGTTTATCTAATTACAGCTTTCGCATCTAAACGCTATTTATAACGCTTGTTATTGTCACACCCCGATATTTCTACGTATTACCGGTGGGCCCGGTGGGGAGTACCGTGACGTAGTTGATATCATCATAGTCAAACAACACAAATTATAAATGCACAGCGGAAGCAAAAGATAAATATTTTACAAACCGATTCAAAAGTAACATCAATTATTACAAACGGATTGTAAGATGGATCCACAGGCGGATCTTAAAACATAAACATTGTTCAACAGACTTTAGACGCCTAGAACTTGCAAGATTCCTTAACGCCCTGAGCTTCCAGCCAATTACGTTAAGTACCTGTCACTTAACCTTTTTGGAAAATACGCCAGTTTACACTGGTAAATACAATTAACCGACTCATTTTAAAAAGAGTTTAAGAAAATTGATTTAGATGCACCAGGCACAAATATATCTTTTATAACTTGGGACAATTATATAAAAGTAATCTTGTATACAGATTTACATGTTCGTTATACGTTCAGGGCCCGATGTAGAAACCGAGTCAAGATTAACAGACACGCCACAAGTATAGGCCCACAAGAGAATGAGATACCGTTTCCCTTATGCAACTGTCAGGTGTATGCCTACACCCCGTGCTTAAGGCGTGGCCATTTTATTATAATGATGCCAAGGATATCCGGGACATGGTCATTAACCCCTAAAGGCTTTTATTTCAAACAATACAGATTAAAACGGGTTACCTCAATAATTTAATCACAATACGATTAAACATTCAATACCCGACCAAGCGGTATTATTATAATACCATATCCCAAGCCCGTATAGGGGAAATAAATTAAGAGTATTTACCTGAGCTTAAAAATGAAATTTATACTCAGCCGTATATCCTAATCAGCAAGCAAAAGTACCTTTACTGGGGCTCTTAATCTGGAATGAAGGTTTTATTAACCTATTAGATTCCTAACAGGTCTTATTTAAGTCGTAACTTAGACCGGTTAGTTTTAAAGAAAGATACGGTTCAAAACGCGTGATTAAGCGAAGACCAGATTAGAATGTGTTTTAGTCCCGACAAGTTTGAAGACTTGTATAATATGGGTAAACTAGACACATTCTGGATTTTGAGGTGAAAAAGACAATGGTTGACCCGTTTCGGTCAATTTATGCAAACTAGTTATATAAACCGAACCGAACGTGAAAAAAAACACATAACGGTAACCAAAAGAGTCATGAACAGGTTTCCTAAGTTAATATGCTTTAAATATGTTGTGATATCAGTAGGATACCTTCCATTATGCCCAAAACGAGTTTAATATCAAATTAAGCCCCGTAGGGGTATTTTGGTCATTTTAAAGATTATAAAAGAGATTAAATAAAATCCTGAGGTTCGGGTCTGAAGTAGTCAGAAAAACTACTTAATTTAATAGGTTATATTAGTTGGTGATAAGTCTTATATGACAAGAATGGTTTTAACCCATACTATGTGTTTAATAC
>JARYGA010056133.1:0-36334 GCA_030545235.1 Helianthus tuberosus
GACCCCTCAACGGCGCCTTCCAAAGCAAAATAGAGAAGTCAGAAGACTGAACACGCCCCGTGCTCAGCCAGCACGGGGCCGTGCCCAAGAAGCAGCAGAAAAGACAAACCTATAGAAGCTTCTATTGCCCACCACGGGCCGTGCCCAGCGGACACGAGGGCGTGTCGAAAGTACAGCAGGCGCATTAATTGTAATTGCGAATTACAATTAACTGGAAATTCCTTATCGTTTGTCCATGGTGTCTTGGCATTATTTTACTGTCTATATAAAATAAAGGATTTTCACCATTCATATCTCCACGGTCTATATGGAGGTATGTTGGCTACCTGGTCGGGGGTTAAGGGAACGGTTTGGTAAAGGTCTTGCCATTGTTCAGCGTTTAGAGGTCCTGCAATGGACCTGGGTCAAATTTAGTAGGACCTCCTTCAATACTTCACGGTATTGGATGGCGGGGATCCAAACTCTTTGACCCCCTCATAAGTTAACTACTATTAATACTATAACCCAGCTATTTAGGACTGTATCCCTGCTGACTCAGACTACTTAGCCGAGGGTAACGTCACCGCCAAAAGCGGGGCCTACCACAATACTGCATTAATAACTTAATTCATTATCTTACAATAATCCACCCTTTTAGGATTGTATCCTTGCTGACTCAAACTACTAGGGTGAGGGTAACGTCACCTTCAAAAGAGGGGCCTACTACAATAACTAAGATAATCTCTTAACTATGTGCAAAAGTGCGGAAATAATCAAAGGTTATACTAGATACGAGTCGGAACCAAGTGATTCATCTTGTCTATCTGTTTTTATTTTATTTTTACTTTTCAGCATTTTAGTTAGTTTTTATTTTTCTTAGCTTAAAACATTTTTCTAAACTTTTATTTTGATTAGACGTTGAGGATAAACCGGTACTAAAAGCTCTTGTGTCCTTGGACGACCTCGGTATCTTACCAACACTATACTACGCTCAACGATGGGTGCACTTGCCCATATGTGTGTTTAGTGTTAGTGAAATATCGTGTTTTATAAATTTAAAACTTGGCTAAAATAAGTGTTAAAAAGGGCTTAAAATATACACCTAATATATACGACACTTCACACGCATCAAGTTTTTGGCGCCGTTCCCGGGGACACAAGGATTTTAAGAAAGTTAGGAATCAACGGCCTAATCATCTTTTATTTTTCTTTTTAATTTTTTAGGATTTTCTTAGTTTTTCAGCTTCTGCAGAGCTCAGCACGGGCCGTGCCCGCTGAACACGCCCCCGTGCTCAATCATTGGAACTGGCAATCCTGTTTTACGTCAGACAGTAAGCTGAACACGGGGCCGTGCTCACTCAACACGCCCCCGTGCCCAAGATTCACTTACTGAAAACAGAACCGTTAGATCCCGGCGGTTGGTAATTTCTGACACAAACATGAGTGATAGTAATTGTTTTTACCTTCGGCACTCTTATGGTACGTGGTGTCAATTATGTGGTGGCAAACATGAAGAAGTAAAATGCTACTTTCTAAATTATAGGCCCCACTACATGGACCCACCGACTTCTCATAACCTTAAGAGGGGCGAAAGTAAAAACAAGCACTATTTCTCCCTCGAATGCGCCCAGCCAGATATTCTAGGGGAAATGCTCCTTGATGAGTTATTTAAACTAGAAAAGCTAATTCTGAATTGGTTAAAAGAACTTAGGAAGGATTTTATTGATCCACCCAAAGACGATAACCATGAAGAAATGTTGGAACCGCATTCCGACAACCTCGTTGCTTCCGAAAATACCTTCGTACCTAGCAAAGACTTGGACGATAGTCGTCCCTGTGTCGATTGTGCCGTGAAGGACTCTCCATCGACTTCGTTCGGTGCATACATAGACCTGAGCGATTCGGCATACACCTTCTTTAATGAGAGCCCGGGAAAGGGTTGGACTTGTCCACCTAGAATGAAAATAGGAATTACCCTCACCGATAACCTCTTGCGTTCTCGCCTTAGTCTAGGACAATTAAGGTATCTTAGGCACTTTGGGGTTGTTCCAACCAGTCAGGAGCCACCCGATACTAACAAGTTCCTTAAAAAACTAGACAACTTCATAAAACAGTCCCTCGACACGGGGTCGTGTCCAGCCAACACGCCCTCGTGTCCATCAAAAGATTCCATTCTGATCAGCACGTCAGAATACGGACAAACTGTGTCAGAACTCCACCTGCACACGGGGCCGTGTCCACTGGGCACGGGGCCGTGTCCAGGATGCTGTCGTTTTCTATAAATGCAGCCAAGAATTCTGCACATTTGGACCAACTTGGGGCAGAGATTTGCAGGAATGTTCTCTCAAACTATCCTAGGATGTCGAGTGAAAACAGCGAAACATCTTCTGTGCATTCGTCAAACAGCCGAAGAGGAAGGAGACCCTCCATTGAGGCTACACTTGTGCACTATGTGGTAGCATTAAGGGAGGCTCTCGACGAAATGACTTCAGTAGAGGAGGTCCTAATCGACCGTATTAACGATCTTACGATGGGACTTGAAAGCAGCTTCCAAGAAATTAACCTCTTGCACCAGAGGTTAAATATTCTTGTAGCACCCCCGATGGAACCACTCCTTCCTCAGCAGGATTGGAACCTGGCGCTCGGAATCAACAACCCTACCGGGTGGGAAGACTTTCCGGCGGAACCTCCTTTGGAACACCAACAAGAGATCCCGGTGGAAGTTGAAACTCCTCAAACTAATGCCAATGAGCCTTCTTTTCTCCTTCCAAGGGAGGTGGAAGAGTGGCTTGCCGACATATGAGGAGAACCGCACGCGGAAGAAGGAGTTCAAAAAGGCCTTGTCTAACCAAGATTAGTTACTTCTTGGAAATTTTGCTAATTAAAATAAAGTAGAGGCTAGAGCTCCATGGTTTATTATTTCTTAGTTTTATCTAGTTTAAATTTAGGATTATGTAAGTTCTCTCTATGATGAAATGAAATGATGGTTTTAAGGTTTGGATGGTTTGTAATGAATAAAACACACTCATGGTGGTAAAGGATGAAAAGGGGAACGAGAAAAATGAACTCATGCACAAGAACAAGGCGACCCGACAATTCTCTCCATTTCAGAAGGTTCAACACGGGCCGTGCCCAACCAACACGGCCCCGTGCTGAACCCCCTGCAGAAAAACGCCCAGTTCAGGTAATTAGACACGGGTCGTGTTCACCCAACACGCCCCCGTGTCCAGACTTCTGTTTCTCTTGTTTCAATTTTGTTACTGGCACTTGAACACGGGGCCGTGACCGGATAACACGGGGCCGTGTTCAGCGCCCAGTAACACAGTTTTTTGCTTTTTAAACACTATTTTACACATCTAATCAACCTAAAAATTTATTTTTGGGACACATTGAGGACAATGTGTAATTTAAGTGTGGGGGGGGGATGCTAAAACCTTGAATTTTGCAAGTCCTAAATACAAGCCTTACACAAAACTCTATTGGAACCGCTAATCACCCCAATTTTTTTCAAAAATTTCATTTTTTTTACTTGTCTAGGTTTAACTCGGGAAATTCAAGTTCTCAAAAAGGTTATATTTTTACAAATTTACAACCGATAGCGTAGTGATAAAAAGAACCAACATAAGAAAATTATGAAAAGGCATAGCAAACTTAGTTAAAATTTGATTATATATACTTGATCACATAAAAACCCATTCCCACAAAAGTTAGTTTTGAGCCTTTATTGAGCACAATTACATATCATTAAAACTAAATGCTCATTTTTCGTTTCTTGTGTGAATAGCCGCTTGGTTCTTACGACTCTAGAACTTGCCATGACGATACATTCCCGGTCCTTATCAACTTAAACCCGAGTAAGTAAATGATGGAGGCATTAGGACTAACCCTTTTTTTTTTATTTCTACACCATTATTTTTCTTTTTCTTTTACCACCTACCCAAAAATCCCCCTAGTTAGCCCCTTTGAGCCTAAACCTTTTCATTTCATCACCCAAACCAAAAACCCTTTAACCCACCAAAAACCTTTTTTATTTTTAACCCTTTGTTTTAGTAACAAGTTCGGTTTTTCGTATGAAAAAAAAATTGTGTGTTGTTGATGAAGCAAAAAGAAAAACAAACAAGTTCATCAAAAATAACTTTGTTTGAATAAAAGCTTCATCAAAATAAAAAAGTTGCAAAAATAGAAAATCTTACGAAAACCGACACTTGTTACGCTTTTCGCCCTTTTTCTACTAACCACTAACCCAACCACCTACCTTTAACCCAAGCCTAACCCTTAACCCACAAAGTCCTCTTGATATTTACAAAGGTATAAAAGTTAAAAAGGATGAGGATTGATTGCTTGGCAAGCTTATGGTAGGAATAAGTTCCACGCCGCTCTCGAGTGATTCACTAAAAATACACCTTCGGCCGAGTGTGAGTGATTTCTCCCGTGAGGTATGTGAACTTGTATATAAATGGAATTTTAAAAAAGGCATGTTATGCCCAAATAAGTAATTTCTCCTATGAAAAGTTCTAAATAAATCATTACGAATAGGATTGTAAATAGATAAAAATAAAACCCAAAAGGATCTTGGATTCCCGACACTCTACGACGAGCCAAAACCTTCTCTTCTACCTATTCCATTTGGGAGTGTAAGCCACATATTAAAGAGTTTTGTTTGAGGACAAGCAAAAGTTCAAGTGTGGGGGTATTTGATGTGTGTAAAATGCAACATATAAATTACATCAAATGAGGCATAAAACTAACCCTTTTTAAGTACTAATATTGGAAAAAGAGTGTTTTTGTCTTCCTTTTGTATTTTCAGGATTAAATGAGCTCAAAAACACAAAAGAAGCAAAGAGACAGCTAATTCCAACATAAATACAAGGAAAGGAACATTAGTGGACTGCCCGACCCCTCAACGGCACCTTCCAAAGCAAAATAGAGAAGTCAGAAGACTGAACACGCCCCGTGCTAAGCCAGCACGGGGCCGTGCCCAAGAAGCAGCAGAAAAGACAAACCTATAGAAGCTTCTATTGCCTACCACGGGCCGTGCCCAGCGGACACGAGGGCGTGTCGAAAGTACAGCAGGCGCATTAATTGTAATTGCGAATTACAATTAATGAGGAGAGAGAGTGTCAGACGGGCACGGGGCCGTGCCCAGCGGACACGGGGCCGTGCCCAGCTCTCTGTTCAGCCTATAAATAGGAGTGTTTGGATTCATTTCAACTCATCCCTTGGCACACCACCTCTCTCACACTTCATCCACCACCCATCACCATCACCATCACAACACCATCATCCACCACCATCATCCATTGTCCATCGTAGAGTGTGTGAGTCGTCTCGGGATCCAAGATTGATCGTAAGAGTTTTTGACAATCAAGGCCATGTTTTCCTAAGTCTCTTACATCACTTGGTGAAGACAAAGTGTCTAGTATAATACTTTTTATTTCTAATCTTTTGCACTTTTTATTTGGTTTTGTATTAATGACTTTAATAACTAGTTACTTATGTTGAAGGTGATCTTTCCTTATCGTTTGTCCGTGGTGTCTTGGCATTATTTTACTGTCTATATAAAATAAAGGATTTTCACCATTCATATCTCCACGGTCTATATGGAGGTATGTTGGCTACCTGGTCGGGGGTTAAGGGAACGGTTTGGTAAAGGTCTTGCCATTGTTCAGCGTTTAGAGGTCCTGCAATGGACCTGGGTCAAATTTAGTAGGACCTCCTTCAATACTTCACGGTATTGGATGGCGGGGATCCAAACTCTTTGACCCCCTCATAAGTTAACTACTATTAATACTATAACCCAGCTATTTAGGACTGTATCCCTGCTGACTCAGACTACTTAGCCGAGGGTAACGTCACCGCCAAAAGCGGGGCCTACCACAATACTGCATTAATAACTTAATTCATTATCTTACAATAATCCACCCTTTTAGGATTGTATCCTTGCTGACTCAAACTACTGGGGTGAGGGTAACGTCACCTTCAAAAGAGGGGCCTACTACAATAACTAAGATAATCTCTTAACTATGTGCAAAAGTGCGGAAATAATCAAAGGTTATACTAGATACGAGTCGGAACCAAGTGATTCATCTTGTCTATCTGTTTTTATTTTATTTTTACTTTTCAGCATTTTAGTTAGTTTTTATTTTTCTTAGCTTAAAACATTTTTCTAAACTTTTATTTTGATTAGACGTTGAGGATAAACCGGTACTAAAAGCTCTTGTGTCCTTGGACGACCTCGGTATCTTACCAACACTATACTACGCTCAACGATGGGTGCACTTGCCCATATGTGTGTTTAGTGTTAGTGAAATATCGTGTTTTATAAATTTAAAACTTGGCTAAAATAAGTGTTAAAAAGGGCTTAAAATATACACCTAATATATACGACACTTCACACGCATCAAGTATTATTTGAGTCTGGTGCAAACCAAAGTTTTATTAATACTTCATTTTGCAAACTTCTCAATCGACCATTAACTAAACTCCCACAAGAATGTCTAGTAGAGACAGCAAATGGGGAAACCATTAAGATTTCTGAAATCTTGTAGGGAGCAAGAATAGAATTTCTAAATCAAAAGTTTATTGCAAACCTTTACCCAATGAATCTGGCAGGATTTGATGTTGTGTTAGGAATGGATTAGTTAATAGCCAATAAAGCTAGTATTCTATGTGATTAAAAGTTAATCCAAGTAAATTCACCAAAGGTGAAAAGATCACAATTAAAGGAGATAAGCCGTCTAGATCCACCAAATTCATCTCTGTGATGAAAACAACAAGTTATATAAGAAAAGGATCATTAGTGTATTTGATTTCCATAATCACTAACACTAAAGGAAAAAAACTAAAAGATATTCCAGTAGTATCTCAGTTTTCAGATGTATTTCCAGAAGAATTACCAGGACTACCGCCAGACAGAGAAGTTGAATTCAGAATCCACTTGATACCAGGGACATCACCAATTGCCAAAGCACCTTACCGTTTGGCACTCGCAGAAATACAGGAACTGAAGAAACAGTTAGATGAATTATTGGAAAAAGGATTCATTCAGCCAAGCTTATCGCCATGGGGAGCACCGATTTTATTCGTTAAAAAAAAGGACGGATCAATGCGTATGTGCATTGACTACCGTGAATTGAACAAAGTCACGATTAAGAATCGATATCCATTACCGAGGATCAATGATCTATTCTCTAAAATCGATTTACAGTCAGGATATCATCAATTGAAGGTACAGGAAGAGGACATTCCTAAAACCACTTTCAGGACAAGGTATGGCCATTATGAATTTACAGTCATGCCATTTGGTTTAACCAATGCCCCAGCTGCATTTACGGACATGATGAACCGAATATGTAAGCCATATTTGGATAAATTCATAATTGTCTTTATAGATGATATTCTTATTTATTCTAAAAGCAAAGAGGAACATGCAAAGAAAGCATTTGCACGCACTTCTAAGTTTATTGAGAAAAGAAAAGCTTTATGCTAAGTTTTCAAAGTGCGAGTTTTGGTTAGAACAGGTACAGTTTCTTGGATATCTAGTTAATCATCAAGGAATTCATGTGGATCCCACCAAGATTGAGGCGATTACCAAATGGAAAACCCCTGAGTCACCAACCGAGGCTAGAAGTTTCTTAGGATTGGCCGGTTATTATAGAAGATTTATTCGAGATTTTTCTAGAATAGCCATTCCCTTAACTAAGTTAACCTGTAAATCCGTTAAGTTTGAACGGGGACCAAAACAGGAAGAAGCTTTTAGAATTCTTAAGCAAAGACTAACCAATGCACCCATACTAGCCTTACCAGAAGGAACTGAAGACCTTATAGTCTATTGCGACGCTTCTAAGTTAGGTTATGGATGTGTGTTAATGCAATGTCAAAAGGTGATAGCTTACGACTCTAGACAACTTAAGAATCACGAAGAGAATTATTCAACCCATGATCTAGAATTAAGAGTCATAATGTTTGCCCTTAAAATTTGGAGACAGTAAGTTTACCATTTTCACTGACCATAAGAGTTTAAGGTATGTTTTCGGGCAAAAGGAATTGAATATGAGACAAAGACGCTGGATGGAGATACTTAGTGATTATGATTGTAATATCCAATATCATGCAGGAAAGGCCAACGTAGTAGCTGATGCTTTAAGTCGAAAGTATCATGAAAAGCCAAAAAGAGTATGTTCACTTAAATTAAATCTGCAAGTAGATTTAAATGAACAGATTAGAAAGGTACAAGAATCAGTAATCAAGGATGATACTGAAAAATTGAAAGGAATGATTAAGGAACTAGAACAAGGAACAGATGGAATTTGGAGATTCCATAAGAAAAGAATGTGGATACCTAAATTAGGAAACCTACGCCACCGTATATTAGAAGAAGCTCATAAGTCTAAGTATACGATACATCCTGGAAGTGATAAAATGTATCAGGACTTAAGAAAGAATTTATGGTAGATAGGAATGAAGAAAGATATAGCATCTTATGTTTCTAAGTGTTTAACCTGTTCACAAGTCAAAGCTGAACATCAGAAACCCTCAGGTTTATTGCAACAGTTAGAAATGCCAGTTTGGAAATGGGAATTGATAACAATGGATTTTGTTACCAAATTGCCCAAAACAAGAAAAGGTATTGATACAGTCTGGGTGATTGTAGACAGGCTAACAAAGTCCGCTCATTTCGTACCAATGAAGGAAAATTTCAGTATGAAACAATTAGCTAAACTATATGTAAATGAAATTGTTTCATTACATGGAATTCCTTTATCAATTGTGTCTGACAGAGATAGTCGTTTTACCTCTCATTTTTGGACAAGTTTCCAAAAAGCAATGGGAACCAAGTTAAATCTAAGCACTGCTTATCATCCTCAAATGGACGGACAAAGCAAAAGGACAATTCAGACAATGGAAGACATGCTTAGATCTTGTGTAATTGATTTCGGAGGTAATTGGGACCATCACTTACCATTGATAGAATTTTCTTATAATAATAGTTATCACATAAGTATCAATGCTGCACCATTCGAATCACTTTATGGACGCAAGTGCCGAACCCCAGTCTATTGGGCAGAAATTAGAGAAAAGCAACTATCTGGACACGAGTAGTACAAGAAACAACAGACAAGATCATTCAAGTCAAGGAACGACTGAAAGCAGAACATGATCGACAAAAGAGTTATGCAGATAACAGACGAAAGCTGTTGGAATTTCAGGTAGGAGATAAGGTGTTATTGAAAGTCTCTCCTTGGAAAGGAGTGGTAAGATTCATCAAAAGGGGAAAGCTAAGCCCCAGGTATGTTGGACCTTTTGAGATTATTAGAAGAATAGGACCTGTAGCCTATCAGCTACAACTGCCAGAGGAAATGGCAGGAATACATGATGTATTTCATGTATCTAATCTCAAGAAATGCTTAGCTGATAAGTCACTAATGGTACCTCTTAAAGATATAGAGGTAAATGAGCAGTTAAAATTTGTAGAAAAGCCTCTACAGATTGAAGACAGGAAAGTTAAGAACCTTAAGCACAAGAGATTAGTTCTGGTCAAAGTGAAATGGGACTCCAAAAGAGGACCAGAATATACTTGGGAGCTTGAATCGGAAATGCAAAGGAAATATCCACACCTATTCCAGTAGATCTCGAGGACGAGCTCTAAAACAAGTAGGGGAGGATATAACAACCCTCAAAATATTTTTCGATACCATAAAAATAATTAGAATGACCCAATATGTCCTAAAATACACCCCGTATATGTATAATAGCCCTAAATACGTTTAATTTAATAAAATAAAAATAAAAACAAAAATCAAGGGGTTGTCGCGGGGTGCGAAGACTCCCTTGTGTTCTTACGCGGGCCGCTACAGCCCAAGGTCAGGGCGACACCCTAGCGTGCCACGTGTCATGCCATCCGTCAAGTCTACACTTGTGAATCGACTAAGCTAGGCCCTACATAGTCTACGTCGCGGGCCGCGAAGGACCCTTGGATGGTTTATGCGGGCCGTGAGGAAGTGTCTGTAACGCCCCGCGTTTTCATACTTTCTATATTTACAAACCATCGTTTGTAAAACTATTTTTGGAAACTTCGTAGTCTTGTAATCGTTCTTTCATTAAAAGCGATGTAAAATCCGAGACTTGGATTATGAACGAAACTCGTATTTTGTTAATTACATGATACACATACTTTATATAGTGCATACATTCAATTTCGTGGAACAATTGATACTTATTCGTAATTTTTGGAAACAATGTGCTAAACTTGTAAATATATGAAACTTACGCATAAAACGTGTTTTGAACGTAAACGACACTTGATTTTGATACTCATACGCTTAATTATACTTTGATTATGCTCCTCATACTTTATTCTACCTCAAACTATGTTTTTATGGCAATTAAAGTCCCTAAACTACCTAAAAACCTAAAGATATCAAACTACAGGGACTAAAATGTAATAAAACAAACTTGTTTCCAGATCAGAAGGGCCGGGCGGCCCGCATTAACTTACCTGGACATCTTAAGCGGGCCACGTGGCAGTCTCCAGATCAGAAAACAATTGCAGTCGCGACCAGATTCATTTTTGAGCGGGATTTCCTTGTTTAAACCGAGTTTTAGCCTTAATTATCCCCCCAAAACAACCCTAATCACTCCCCTATAAGTACCCAAGGTCCTCGAAGCACTTGAACACTTTCAACACTCCTAAACACTCTCAAGTTCTTGCAAGAATCTGCATTTTCGGACAGATTCACAACCTTGCACAAAAGTGAGCATAACTTGCTCATTTCTTAATGAAATCACTTGATTCTTCTTCCTATTTGCTTGGATAATCATGGGGTTTGATTCCTTGGTTTCTCCATGGAGAAATCAGACCTGGAATTGCTCCGAAATTGTCCAAAAACTTTCTGTTTTGTTTCATGTTCTTCAAAAGTTTGTTTAAACTTATCCAACTTGTGTTTAACACATCTCATACCTATGTCCCAATGCTTACAACCCCTTCTATGGTTGGTTAGGCTTAAAAAAAGGTTGAGACACTTGAAATCAGAGGATTAAACCTCAAATACTTTCTGTTTTGTCAGGGTATTTAACCCACAAATCATGTCAAGCTTAGATCTTGATGAATGAGTGATTATGGAACAACTTGGGTTGTCCTACATACAATCCTCACATGATTTGATGATTTCTTATAGATTAGATTAATTATATTATTGTACTAACCCTAGTTCGTGACCCTCCTTGGTTGTTTTTACATCAAGTGAAGTGGTGAACATTCAAGGGGTTCCTAAACGGAAGCTAGTTCTTCCTACCCCATACTTGACATCCATGACTACTCGAGGTGCCTAAATGAAGATTCTAATCTTCTACCTCCTACTTGAATTATTGGACTAAATAATATGTAATACTTAACCTAGATATATATATACACTCATTCGAACCTTTGATGTTGAACTTGTGTTTATATGTTAAAGTAGTAGAACATCATATAAGACCTAAACCTTGTTGTGATTCTTATGGGTCTTCAACTCATGAAAACATTATCATAACCCTTGTGGTTACCAAGTGTCATACAAGTGTTAAGTGTTGAAGATGATTATTTTCACATGTTATTCCCATATCTTATTTTTATGTTGTTTTAAATACCGAATCTCGACTCTAAGCATACTTGAACCTTAACCCTTACACATTCAATCTTTTAACCTCATCAACTCGTCAATAATTGGATAATTGGAAAGCATATGCAAACTTTGTGAGTATACTCGTATTTCCCCCTTTTACTTTTACCACTTTTGGGGTGTAACATGTTTACTTATCAACAACTTACACATGAACATTTTGCTTAAACACATGAACATTCCTATTAACATGCTTGTATACGTGATGGCTTGATATTTAAACTTGGGTGAATCTTATGTGTTGAACTTATCATTAACTTCGTACGAGCCAAACCGTGACATATGTAGCGCTATAGGATTAACGACCCGCCACCCGTAACTTGTGGTTATGTCATGAGCATGTTGCGTTTCCTTGGTTTGATATGTTAGACACATGCCATGTTTTTATGTTTATCTTGAATCACATGCTTGCTATGAGGAATTGTTCGAAACTTATCTTTTGTTATGCACGTACCAAACTTGTATACTCGCCTTTGCTTTTGCACTGAACTTTATTTTAAACATGTTACAGGTTGAGGATGATGATGCCATGAAATGAAGTAGCGTTGATACCTAGATACACATATAGACGTTTAGATTAAATACGTTGTATAAATGTCATAATTGTTGTCGTATTGCTCTTTTTGTATTTAACATGTTGTATTTCAAATTTCTTGTATTGTAACATTTATTTATGAAGGAAATCAATTTATCTTTAATTCTATTGTCACAATTTAGCGTTATGTGTGATGAGCAATCTTTCTTCGTCTCACTCCGATGTTTCTGCCATCGGTTGGGGTGTGACAGTGTCGATCAGACACTATAAATAGAGGCTATCGGCCTCAGTTCACAATTCGCACCAGATTTCTTTCTCTCTCGAATTCTCACATAGCAATAGCTATTTTCGGGCATAATACCCCCCTAAATAACGACGTTCTGCCCCGTTGCAAGTATCATAAACGTATTAGATACGCTGCCCGGTTGATCCAGGGTTCCGTAACGGCTGTCGTGGTTCTGCCCGACGTAGTCGTTGGAATGCCGTCTCGGGGAGGGTATTACTAATATAAATATTGGGTTATTATACTAACGCGTGTGCATTTGTGTAATTAATAGATAATCACCAGGAAACCCTTAAAGGAAACCCTAAGACAGCAATGTGAGTAATCTCCTTTTTGTAAACTGTTTTTACAAAATCTTAAATATTTTACAATGTGATTTGAAGTGATTGAGTCTTTGTAATTCTTCAATTACTGCCGCTATGTTGGGGTTTTGTATACAAAATGTGGAACACGTTACCATTGGACAAAGAGTTAGCCAATGTGTAATATGACCCACCAGTCAGGATTGACAGTACTGAATGAGTAATTGTGTAGATGTAAACATTGTAATCGCTCTCAATACTGTTAAGAGATAAAACTCTTCTTGATTAAACTGGGATTCACTCACCAGTATTTCCCACTGACAAAATGTTTTTAAGCGCGTTTCAGGTAACAAAATGTGAAAGCCAACTAGAAGCCAGCTGGACAGCACAGAAGGCTTGTAAAAAGTGGCTATAAAAGTTACCTAAATAAAAGAAGATGTTTTATTTCAATAAAATGGGGTTTATCCCTATAAAACAGTTTGTAATGAAAACTTGGGTTTTATCCCAATATATTTATATAAAGTGTGGTATTTACTCTGATAAAATATTTCCTAACTACGGTCCTGATGTAATTTTCGCTGCTAAAATGATAAACACCTGGATACCACCAAAATTGGCCGCGGCCGCCCGTTCCCGGGTTGTTATGGGACGGGGGTTACGATAAGCGCGGATCGAACTTTAGTTCCCATTAACAACTTAATAAGGTGATGCGGTTTCGAGTGAGGTCTCGAGTGAGTTATCGAGTCAGGTCTCGAGTGAGGACTCGAGTGAGGTCTCGACATAGTTATGAGATCTCGAGTAAGTTATGAGGTCTCGAGTCACAACCTTGGTCTCGAGTTGTAACCTTATGGTCTCGAGTCGCAACCTTATGGTCTCGAGTTGTAACCTTATGGTCTCGAGTCGCAAACTTATGGTCTCGAGTCAGAATCGTGGTCTCGACTCGTTAAGGGTGATCTCGAACCTACTGTTAACAGCTGTTATTGTGAAAATAACCGAAAGCTCGAAATTTTAGGGATTGTGTGATAGTGTTTCCTGTTTTATTGTTGATCTAAACTTATCAAAGATTTCAAAAAATTATAATCTGGTTATTTTTTAACAGTTTTCGAAAATTTTAAGAGATATAATTCAGATCAAAAACAATAGAAACACCCACTAATCCAAATTATATTCCAAAACTTAAGGAATTTTCTAGTTTTCCTAAGAACAAGTGATGAACCCTAAAAAAATAAAACATAATTCTGGGATCCGAAACCTGATTTTTAAAACTTCTGTTAACAGATTTCGGACATTAATTTACCCATTATGATTTCGAGTCAATTTATTAAACATCATTTTCCGAAAACAGTGATTTCAGCACCATGGGACTCGAAAAATAGCCGTGATTTTATAAGGCTTTAAAATTTTCTGTTTTCCAGATTTTAATCCCAGAATAATGGATACGAAAACAGAACTGATTTATCAACATATGCTCTGATACCACATGTTGATCAGTTCTGTTTAAATATAATGGAAAACATTAATAACATACCTGCTACAGCAGACAGGCCAGCAGAGAATCTAGTCAGAGATGTAGCCATTGAGTATAACATACTTGTCAGGATGATCTGGTTCCTCCTTAGGGTGTAGGATTATGATGGTGATGAAATCGAAACAAGGGAGGTTTCGATATGGAGTGTCACACCCCGACTTTCCACGTGTCACCGGTGGGCCCGGTGGGGAGTATCATGACGTAGTTGATATCATCATAGTCAAACAACACAATATATAAATGCACAGCGGAAGCAAAAGATAAATATTATTACATTCCGAATATAAAGTAATATCCAGTATTACAACGGAAGGTAAAGGATTCACAGGAGGATCTTAAAACATATCATTTGTTCAACAGACTTTAGACGCCTAGAACTTGCAAGATTCCTTATTAGCGCCCTGAGCTTCCAGCCAATTACGTTCAGTACCTGTCACTTAACCTTTTTGGAAAATACGTCAGTTTTCACTGGTAAGTACACTCAACCGACTCATTTGAAAAGAGTTTAAGAAAATTGATTTGAATGCACGTGGCACAAAATATCTTTTATAATTTGATTAAAATGCACAGAGGCAAAATTAACCTTTTTAACTTGGAACAATTATATTTATAACCTTGTATACAGATTTACATGTTCGTTGTACGTTCAGGGCCCGATGTAGAAACCGAGTCAGATTAACAGACACGCCACAAGTATAGGCCCACATGGAAGTGAGATACCGTTATTACTTAAGTAATTGTCAGGTGTATGCCTACACCCCGTACTTAAGACGTGGCCATTTTATAATACAATGATGTCAAGGATATCCGGGACATGGTCATTAACCCCTAAAGGTCTTTATTTCAAACAATACAGATTAAACCGGGTTACCTCAATAATTTAACCATAATAAGATTAAATATTCAATACCCGACCAAGCGGTATTATAATACCGTATTCCAAGCCCGTATAGGGAAAATAAGTTAAGAGTATTTACCTGAGCTAGCTCCTGTCTTAAATAGCAAGAATCTAATAACTCAGCCGTATTCACTTAAGTAAGCATAGGTACCATTTACCGAAATGCTCTAGTCAAGGTCCTATGCACGAAATGTAATCAGTTGAGAGAAGGCTTGAGCTCCAGAAGTGATCAGGAATGCAAGAATGAAGTGTGTGAAACTTGGTTGCAACTTTGGTCCTTATATAGTGATTAATCCACCACAAAATGTTGACAACTCAAGCTACAACTGACCACAACTCATCAACACATGTCCCTAAGGTTCTAGGAGGCACTTAGGGGTCGCACATGAAGTGAAACATGTGATTAAAGTCGGTTCCAAGGCTGAACAGGCAGAAGAAACGAGTTTCTGCATCTGGGGGCCTGACGCGGCCCGCGTAAGGATTACCAAGACCTTACGCGGCCCGCCTGGAGTCCATCTTCAGATTTTAAAACTTTTTCAGTTTGCATCCTTGGCTCTTGGCTCTTCGAAAGGTCAACTAAGCTTATTTCTTGCAATTTGACCCCTTCTTATTTACCTACAAGGGTTTTAGGCCTTATACCCACTTTGCCAAGTCCCTGGACACTTCCGGTTAACCCGAAAAGTCATAACTTTCAACGTTAACGCTTTAACCCCTCGCACACGAATTTGATCATAACTTTCTCATACGATAACGAAACTTTATGAAATTTATATCGTGCATTCTAGTGAGCATAATTAACCGTTACAAAGCTTCGGGTTTGTCAAAAGGTCACTCAGAGGTATATTTTAAACATGTTGACACATTTAACCCCTGTAGTTTGTAATCTCTCACTTTTAGCTTCGTATGATCCATGATTCATTCGTTTGAAGGTATGAGCATCATGTAGGGTTAATATACAATATATTTATTCACTGTTGACATTTAGAACTCGTATTTTCATATACTTTTCAAGTTTGTCAACTTTAGTCCCTCTAGGGTATTCTTTCACGCGTTCAAGCTTATGACACGTGTCAATACATTATAGGACGTGAATTTTCGAGGTGTTACATCCTCACCCCCCCTTAAAAGAAATCTCGACCTCGAGATTTGTTAAAGGAAGTATTTTCTGCCTTAAATTGGGCTTAATCTTCCCCCAGTACCTTTGAGCCTCTAAGGCACTGCAATTGACCTTTATAATAGGCACATGTATCTTTTTGGAGCTTCTAATCCTGTCGATCCTCAATCGAAACAGGTTGCTCATACTATTATAGTTCTGCATATCATTATGTGATAGCGCTTTTCGACTTATTGGTGACACGTCGCTAAATCATTAGTGTGGGTCACATTGAGCGTTCCACCAAGCCCCTTAATTAGGTCTTAGCTCGTAAGCTAATTGATCTTGATACATTCGATTTCCTTTGAATGATTCTATATACTCAGAGCTTAACTAGCCTGATAATTTAACAAATTTGGCACTCCCTTCCTTAACAAGAAGTCAGGAGGTTTGCTACTTTCATTAATCCTTGGTTTTTCTGCCGAATACTGGCATCTTACAGATGATTATGTATTTGCGTGATCTTATTTGTTGTTTCTAATGCAACCTTTAGATCCTAATAAGTGGAATTTCTAAAGTCTCGTCCATCCAACGGATGTTTTGATATTTCATTTATACAAGGTCCCCAAAGGAGCCACCTTGATACTTATATAACAGCTATTATAGAAAAGCTTTTCTTAAGGTGAGATAGTTATTCCAACCATTGCTCAAAATTAATCTTAAGGAATAGCTAATCCTTACAGTTAGTCGAACAAATCGACGATCCTGGGTAGTTGATGGCGATTCTTAATCGTTGTCTAAATAGGGTTGCTGTATTGAATGCATAAGCAAAATGAACCGTCTTGCATAATTAACTATACCGAATTCTCAGGATATTGAGTTAGGCTTTATGAAACTTACTTAATCAGGGTTTCAGATTCTTCCAATAATGGTACTAGCTGTCCTGGAGATTTCATAATAATACAGCCTTAAATGGGATATAATCCTTAACTCTACCTGCCTCCCAGGGGTAAACAGGGTAATCTTAGGAGAAGGTAATCAAGGCACAGGGAGGTTACCGAGATTTCCATATCTCAAGCTCCAGTTCACTAATCAACACTTGTGTCTAATAAGTGACACATTTATGTTATTAGTCCACGAATTTCTTAATCGGGAATATTTCCTTGGACAATTTCATTCTGGATATCTTCTTTGAATACTATTAGTTGACTTTAGTACCATATGATCATTGGGATATCTTTGTGGTTCCATGCATTAGACCTCCATACTGATCAGGCATGGAAGCAATCTATGGAACTTATTAAGATACACCAATCTTCATATAGCGCTTTTGTCATACCATTTGGTATTCGAAATCAGTAGAGATCAAAGAGATATCAATATCATATGATGATGTACTTTATCTATAGAGAGGGTACATTAGAATTTTCTACTGTTTACTATTGTAGTATCAATAGCATGCGTCACATCATCAATGGCGCGATTGATTGTTGTCTTATCCGAGTTTATCATACTCGAGATTTAGTTCCTATTACCAGATGAATCATTTACTTAGTTGCAATCCAACATCTGCTATTCATCACCCTGATGGCCTTACCATATACTAACCATGGTTTCATTAAACTATACCAGCCAATAAGGCACTAATATTCTTAATGAACGTTATTTTAAAAATATATCAATATCACTTAGCCTAGGTCACAAAAGACCATCAATGGCATTTACGGGTTGGACCTAGTCCATCACCTCTTCGACAGGGGATCAAAATATCACATCTGTCTTTAATATACTGATGAATTTGGATAGCTTGAAAGTTGGCCATAAGGGTATCAGAAAAGAGTGATTTCTAATAGATATTAAATATCAATATAGGATTTGTTGGAGCATTTTCTAAAGTATCATCGGTCAATTTCTACCTTGCATTAAATGACCGGAGTCTTAATCAGGCGGAGACAATAGTTCTCAACATTTATCATTCATTATAGAATCATATGTGTCAGTATCAAATAAAATTCATGCATAAACTGCTTGATATGGAATGGTATCTGCTATATAGTTATTATTTTGCATCATCTCCTTAGCGTTCGTCTGGAAGACTCATGCGTTTGCTCTCTTGGCCTCTTCAGGCTTCTTCTGATTCCTAGGGAAGTTAGTCTTGATATGCCCCTTCTCGTTGCAACCATAACAGGTTGCATCTTTCAACTTCTTACAATCCAAGGTTTTATGTTCCTTAGACTTGCAGATTCCACAGGGTAGTGGCTCAGACTCAAATCTGCATTTCCCAAGATGGTATTTCCTACAGGTTCCGCACCTGGTCTTCTCTCCCGACTGCTGGCTGTCTCTCTTAAACCCGGAACTCTTCTTATCTTCAGAATTCCTCTTACTATCGAAGCGATGAGAATTCTCATCCTCCCTTTTACGATTTCCATCTTCAGAGGCTTTGGCAGCCTTGTTTCTGACTACATCGAGTGTAAGAGATAGCGACAGATCTGTCGCTGACCTGAATGTAGTAGGTCTTGAAGCCTTCACACTGGCTTTGATTTCTGGGGCTAAACCCCCGATGAAGCGAGCAATTCTCTTGGGTTCTGGTGTTACTAGGTAAGGAACCAGTCTGGACAAGGTATTGAAACTGGTGAGGTATGCTTGACAATCTAAGTTTGTCATCACCAATGATAAGAAATCTGATTCGATTCTTTCGACCTCGTGTTGAGGGCAGTAGTTCTCCATAATGAGAGCAACAAACTGTTCCCATGACATGTTGTAAAGTGGGATCTTCCCAGCAGCTTGAATGAGAGCCTTCCACCACGCTAGCGCCTCCCCCTTGAATGATTGGGATACATACTTCACTACATCCCTCTCAGCACAACCGCTGATATCGACAACTGTGTCCATTTCATCCAACCAGACCATACAATCAATTGCCCCTTTATCCCCAGTGAAATCCCGGGGTTTGCAGGAAACAAAATATTTGTAGGTACATGACTTGGTATGCGGTTTATTATCGAACACTATCCTCTTGGATGGAACACTGTGTTCATTAGATGAATGTCGATCGTCATTCTTCTTTAGTTCTTCTTTCTTAGAGGGCGGCTTGTTATGCGGCTCTGAATGTGTTTTAGGGACAGAATTGGAGTGGGGTACAGATGAGGCTTTACTATTAGTCTCACTATACTCCCAAAATTGCTCCTCTACAACTTTAGATACAGCTGAATCAATCAATGTACGAAGCTCTCCTCTGGTTATATTAATCCTTTCATCATCGCGGTTTTCCAGAGGGTGACTGTTCTCTTCTTTTGACCTAGCCATGTAGCTTTAAATGCTACATAAAAATTAAACAAGGACAAGGTTTATACGGAAGTTTATACAGTCTTATCGTTTTAAACGATTTATTAACCATGGTAATATAAACCATATTGGTTAATTTGTTAGTTACATTTATTTAGCATTTTTATTATAATTTATCCTAGTCATAAAACATTAAGGATATTAAAGTGGCGCAAGGGCCTAGTCACATGGACAGTTTTAAATTTACAAGCCATGATTTCAGAGAATCAAGGCATTAAGGTTTGAATTAAAGTTCATTACCTTTTCTTGACAGGGAGTAATAGGCTACCACTGTCTTTAGTGTCGGAGGACATTAACTATAGCCCATAGGCATTTCCCTTCTAAGGGATGTTTATAATATGATCATCTTCATTTGATGATAGTAGTCAGGATCGCATTGATCATACAGACTAATAGGCTTGAGCATAGCTCACCACCATAGACAAGGAATCATAAAGATCAAATGTCAATGTCTCAAATGGACAATACATTATAGCCCGTAGGCATTATTTTACCAATGTATGGTCAAAATATGATCATCTTAATTGATGATCTAAACCCATGATTCAGAGATCATTAAGTTGGGTTAGGGATCTTTTTAAAGAATCCATATATAAAAATGACGTGTGTGATTTTAACGAATCATGTCTGCCAAGAGTGTTAACATATTTACAGATGTTAACAGGGATTCGAATCTTTTAAACAGGTCTTACCATCATGGCCCGGCCTTAAAATGACCCGAAGGCTAGGTTTCACTCTTAAGATTCTTATTAATATTTAACGCAGAACAATCCTAAATTGAGGTGTTAAATATGGATCTGAATCTAATTTGAGGAACTGCCATCTTGGCCGCGTCTTAATAATGACACCAGGCTAGGTCTTGTCCCTTTTTAGATTTTTGCCATTTTATTATAATGGTAGATCTTATAATATAGGAATGATATTTTAACATAATCGTTCCTTTAAAATTTAAACAAGTATATGGTTGTCCTAAACGGGACTTCTAATAAAAATGACTTGCCCATGCAAAGGCTAATCAGAAAAATAATCAAGGAAGTAATTAGAAGACAATGAAACAAATTGGAATTTGTCCTATGTTCTTGTCTAGACTCAAGAATGTGCAACTGTGTAACTGAGATTAAACGCAAAAGGCTAGTGTTTAATTCACTCAGTGTTGGCTCTGATACCAACCTGTCACACCCCGACTTTCCACGTGTCACCGGTGGGCCCGGTGGGGAGTATCGTGACGTAGTTGATATCATCATAGTCAAACAACACAATATATAAATGCACAGCGGAAGCAAAAGATAAATATTATTACATTCTGAATATAAAGTAATATCCAGTATTACAACGGAAGGTAAAGGATTCACAGGCGGATCTTAAAACATATCATTTGTTCAACAGACTTTAGACGCCTAGAACTTGCAAGATTCCTTATTAGCGCCCTGAGCTTCCAGCCAATTACGCTCAGTACCTGTCACTTAACCTTTTTGGAAAATATGTCAGTTTTCACTGGTAAGTACACTCAACCGACTCATTTGAAAAGAGTTTAAGAAAATTGATTTGAATGCACGTGGCACAAAATATCTTTTTTAATTTGATTAAAATGCACAGAGGCAAAATTAACCATTTTAACTTGGAACAATTATATTTATAACCTTGTATACAGATTTACATGTTCGTTGTACGTTCAGGGCCCGATGTAGAAACCGAGTCAGATTAACAGACACACCACAAGTATAGGCCCACATGGAAGTGAGATACCGTTATTACTTAAGTAACTGTCAGGTGTATGCCTACACCCCGTACTTAAGACATGACCATTTTATAATACAATGATGTCAAGGATATCCGGGACATGGTCATTAACCCCTAAAGGTCTTTATTTCAAACAATACAGATTAAACCGGGTTACCTCAATAATTTAACCATAATAAGATTAAATATTCAATACCCGACCAAGCGGTATTATAATACCGTATTCCAAGCCCGTATAGGGAAAATAAGTTAAGAGTATTTACCTGAGCTAGCTCCTGTCTTAAATAGCAAGAATCTAATAACTCAACCGTATTCACTTAAGTAAGCGTAGGTACCATTTATCGAAATGCTCTAGTCAAGGTCCTATGCACGAAATGTAATCAGTTGAGAGAAGGCTTGAGCTCCAGAAGTGATCAGGAATGCAAGAATGAAGTGTGTGAAACTTGGATGCAACTTTGGTCCTTATATAGTGATTAATCCACCACAAAATGTTGACAACTCAAGCTACAACTGACCACAACTCATCAACACATGTCCCTAAGGTTCTAGGAGGCACTTAGGGGTCGCACATGAAGTGAAACATGTGATTAAAGTCGGTTCCAAGGCTGAACAGGCAGAAGAAACGAGTTTCTGCATCTGGGGGCCTGACGCAGCCCGCGTAAGGATTACCAAGACCTTACGCGGCCCGCCTGGGGTCCATCTTCAGATTTTAAAACTTTTTCAGTTTGCATCCTTGGCTCTTGGCTCTTCGAAAGGTCAACTAAGCTTATTTCTTGCAATTTGGCCGCTTCTTATTTACCTACAAGGGTTTTAGGCCTTATACCCACTTTGCCAAGTCCCTGGACACTTCCGGTTAACCCGAAAAGTCATAACTTTCAACGTTAACGCTTTAACCCCTCGCACACGAATTTGATCATAACTTTCTCATACGATAACGAAACTTTATGAAATTTATATCGTTCATTCTAGTGAGCATAATTAACTGTTACAAATCTTCGGGTTTGTCAAAAGGTCACTCAGAGGTATATTTTAAACATGTTGACACATTTAACCCCTGTAGTTTGTAATCTCTCACTTTTAGCTTCGTATGATCCATGATTCATTCGTTTGAAGGTATGAGCATCATGTAGGGTTAATATACAATATATTTATTCACTGTTGACACTTAGAACTCGTATTTTCATATACTTTTCAAGTTTGTCAACTTTAGTCCCTCTAGGGTATTCTTTCACGCGTTCAAGCTTATGACACGTGTCAATACATTATAGGACGTGTATTTTCGAGGTGTTACATCCTCACCCCCCTTAAAAGAAATCTCGACCTCGAGATTTGTTAAAGGAAGTATTTTCTGCCTTAAATTGGGCTTAATCTTCCCCCAGTACCTTTGAGCCTCTAAGGCACTACAATTGACCTTTATAATCGGCACATGTATCTTTTTGGAGCTTCTAATCCTGTCGATCCTCAATCGAAACAGGTTGCTCATACTATTATAGTTCTGCATATCATTATGTGATAGCGCTTTTCGACTTATTGGTGACACGTCGCTAAATCATTAGTGTGGGTCACATTGCGCGTTCCACCAAGCCCCTTAATTAGGTCTTAGCTCGTAAGCTAATTGATCTTGATACATTCGATTTCCTTTGAATGATTCTATATACTCAGAGCTTAACTAGCCTGATAATTTAACAAATTTGGCACTCCCTTCCTTAACAAGAAGTCAGGAGGTTTGCTACTTTCATTAATCCTTGGTTTTTCTGCCGAATACTGGCATCTTACAGATGATTATGTATTTGCGTGATCTTATTTGTTGTTTCTAATGCAACCTTTAGATCCTAATAAGTGGACTTTCTAAAGTCTCGTCCATCCAACGGATGTTTTGATATTTCATTTATACAAGGTACCCAAATGAGCCACCTTGATACTTATATAACAGCTATTATAGAAAAGCTTTTCTTAAGGTGAGATGGTTATTCCAACCATTGCTCAAAATTAATCTTAAGGAATAGCTAATCCTTACAGTTTGTCGAACAAATCGACGATCCTGGGTAGTTGATGGCGATTCTTAATCGTTGTCTAAATAGGGTTGCGGTATTGAATGCATAAGCAAAATGAACCGTCTTGCATAATTAACTATTCCGAATTCTCAGGATATTGAGTTAGGCTTTATGAAACTTACTTAATCAGGGTTTCAGATTCTTCCAATAATGGTACTAGTTGTCCTGGAGATTTCATAATAATACAGCCTTAAATGGGATATAATCCTTAACTCTACCTGCCTCCCAGGGGTAAACAGGGTAATCTTAGGAGAAGATAATCAAGGCACAGGGAGGTTACCGAGATTTCCATATCTCAAGCTCCAGTTCACTAATCAACGCTTGTGTCTAATAAGTGACACATTTATGTTATTAGTCCACAAATTTCTTAATCGGGAATATTTCCTTGGACAATTTCATTCTGGATATCTTCTTTGAATACTATTAGTTGACTTTAGTACCATATGATCATTGGGATATCTTTGTGGTTCCATGCATTAGACCTCCATACTGATCAGGCATGGAAGCAATCTATGGAACTTATTAAGATACACCAATCTTCATATAGCGCTTTTGTCATACCATTTGGTATTCGAAATCAGTAGAGATCAAAGAGATATCAATATCATATGATGATGTACTTTATCTATAGAGAGGGTACATTAGAATTTTCTACGGTTTACTATTGTAGTATCAATAGCATGCGTCGCATCATCAATGGCGCGATTGATTGTTGTCTTATCCGAGTTTATCATACTCGAGATTTAGTTCCTATTACCAGATGAATCATTTACTTAGTTGCAATCCAACATCTGCTATTCATCACCCTGATGGCCTTAACATATACTAACCATGGTTTCATTAAACTATACCAGCCAATAAGGCACTAACATTCTTAATGAACGTTATTTTAAAAATATATCAATATCACTTAGCCTAGGTCACAAAAGACCATCAATGGCATTTAAGGGTTGGACCTAGTCCATCACCTCTTCGACAGGGGATCAAAATGTCACATCCGTCTTTAATATACTGATGAATTTGGATAGCTTGAAAGTTGGCCATAAGGGTATCAGAAAAGAGTGATTTCTAATAGATATTAAATATCAATATAGGATTTGTTGGAGCATTTTCTAAAGTATCATCGGTCAATTTCTACCTTGCATTATATGACCGGAGTCTTAATCAGGCGGAGACAATAGTTCTCAACATTTATCATTCATTATAGAATCATATGTGTCAGTATCAAATAAAATTCATGCATAAACTGCTTGATATGGAATGGTATCTGCTATATAGTTATTATTCTGCATCATCTCCTTAGCGTTCGTCTGGAAGACTCATGCGTTTGCTCTCTTGGCCTCTTCAGGCTTCTTCTGATTCCTAGGGCAGTTAGTCTTGATATGCCCCTTCTCGTTGCAACCATAACAGGTTGCATCTTTCAACTTCTTGCAATCCAAGGTTTTATGTTCCTTAGACTTGCAGATTCCACAGGGTAGTGGCTCAGACTCAAATCTGCATTTCCCAAGATGGTATTTCCTACAGGTTCCGCACCTGGTCTTCTCTCCCGACTGCTGGCTGTCTCTCTTAAACCCGGAACTCTTCCTATCTTCAGAATTCCTCTTACTATCGAAGCGATGAGAATTCTCATCCTCCCTTTTACGCTTTCCATCTTCAGAGGCTTTGGCAGCCTTGTTTCTGACTACATCGAGTGTAAGAGATAGCGACAGATCTGCCGCTGACCTGAATGTAGTAGGTCTTGAAGCCTTCACATTGGCTTTGATTTCTGGGGCTAAACCCCCGATGAAGCGAGCAATTCTCTTGGGTTCTGGTGTTACTAGGTAAGGAACCAGTCTGGACAAGGTATTGAAACTGGTGAGGTATGCTTGACAATCTAAGTTTGCCATCACCAATGATAAGAAATCTGATTCGATTCTTTCGACCTCGTGTTGAGGGCAGTAGTTCTCCATAATGAGAGCAACAAACTGTTCCCATGACATGTTGTAAAGTGGGATCTTCCCAGCAGCTTGAATGAGAGCCTTCCACCACGCTAGCGCCTCCCCCTTGAATGATTGGGATACATACTTCACTACATCCCTCTCAGCACAACCGCTGATATCGACAATTGTGTCCATTTCATCCAACCAGACCATACAATCAATTGCCCCTTTATCCCTAGTGAAATCCCGGGGTTTGCAGGAAACAAAATATTTGTAGGTACATGACTTGGTATGCGGTTTATTATCGAACACTATCCTCTTGGATGGAACACTGTGTTCATTAGATGAATGTCGATCGTCATTCTTCTTTAGTTCTTCTTTCTTAGAGGGCGGCTTGTTATGCGGCTCTGAATGAGTTTTAGGGACAGAATTGGAGTGGGGTACAGATGAGGCTTTACTATTAGTCTCACTATACTCCCTAAATTGCTCCTCTACAACTTTAGATACAGTTGAATCAATCAATGTACGAAGCTCTCCTCTGGTTATATTAATCCTTTCATCATCGCGGTTTTCCAGAGGATGACTGTTCTCTTCTTTTGACCTAGCCATGTAGCTTTAAATGCTACATAAAAATTAAACAAGGACAAGGTTTATACGGAAGTTTATACAGTCTTATCGTTTTAAACGATTTATTAACCATGGTAATATAAACCATATTGGTTAATTTGTTAGTTACATTTATTTAGCATTTTTATTATAATTTATCCTAGTCATAAAACATTAAGGATATTAAAGTGGCGCAAGGGCCTAGTCACATGGACAGTTTTAAATTTACAAGCCATGATTTCAGAGAATCAAGGCATTAAGGTTTGAATTAAAGTTCATTACCTTTTCTTGACAGGGAGTTGTAGGCTACCACTGTCTTTAGTGTCGGAGGACATTAACTATAGCCCGTAGGCATTTCCCTTCTAAGGGATGTTTATAATATGATCATCTTCATTTGATGATAGTAGTCAGGATCGCATTGATCATACAGACTAATAGGCTTGAGCATAGCTCACCACCATAGACAAGGAATCATAAAGATCAAATGTCAATGTCTTAAATGGACAATACATTATAGCCCGTAGGCATTATTTTACCAATGTATGGTCAAAATATGATCATCTTAATTGATGATCTAAACCCATGATTCAGAGATCATTAAGTTGGGTTAGGGATCTTTTTAAAGAATCCATATATAAAAATAACGTGTGTGATTTTAACGAATCATGTCTGCCAAGAGTGTTAACATATTTACAGATGTTAACAGGGATTCGAATCTTTTAAACAGGTCTTACCATCATGGCCCGGCCTTAAAATGACCCGAAGGCTAGGTTTCACTCTTAAGATTCTTATTAATATTTAACGCAGAACAATCCTAAATTGAGGTGTTAAATATGGATCTGAATCTAATTTGAGGAACTGCCATCTTGGCCGCGTCTTAATAATGACACCAGGCTAGGTCTTGTCCCTTTTTAGATTTTTGCCATTTTATTATAATGGTAGATCTTATAATATAGGAATGATATTTTAACATAATCGTTCCTTTAAAATTTAAACAAGTATATGGTTGTCCTAAACGGGACTTCTAATAAAAATGACTTGCCCATGCAAAGGCTAATCAGAAAAATAATCAAGGAAGTAATTAGAAGACAATGAAACAAATTGGAATTTGTCCTATGTTCTTGTCTAGACTCAAGAATGTGCAACTGTGTAACTGAGATTAAACGCAAAAGGCTAGCGTTTAATTCACTCAGTGTTGGCTCTGATACCAACCTGTCACACCCCGACTTTCCACGTGTCACCGGTGGGCCCGGTGGGGAGTATCGTGACGTAGTTGATATCATCATAGTCAAACAACACAATATATAAATGCACAGCAGAAGCAAAAGATAAATATTATTACATTCCGAATATAAAGTAATATCTAGTATTACAACGGAAGGTAAAGGATTCACAGGCGGATCTTAAAACATATCATTTGTTCAACAGACTTTAGACGCCTAGAACTTGCAAGATTCCTTATTAGCGCCCTGAGCTTCCAGCCAATTACGTTCAGTACCTGTCACTTAACCTTTTTGGAAAATACGTCAGTTTTCACTGGTAAGTACACTCAACCGACTCATATGAAAAGAGTTTAAGAAAATTGATTTGAATGCACGTGGCACAAAATATCTTTTTTAATTTGATTAAAATGCACAGAGGCAAAATTAACCTTTTTAACTTGGAACAATTATATTTATAACCTTGTATACAGATTTACATGTTCGTTGTACGTTCAGGGCCCGATGTAGAAACCGAGTCAGATTAACAGACACACCACAAGTATAGGCCCACATGGAAGTGAGATACCGTTATTACTTAAGTAACTGTCAGGTGTATGCCTACACCCCGTACTTAAGACGTGACCATTTTATAATACAATGATGTCAAGGATATCTGGGACATGGTCATTAACCCCTAAAGGTCTTTATTTCAAACAATACAGATTAAACCGGGTTACCTCAATAATTTAACCATAATAAGATTAAATATTCAATACCCGACCAAGCGATATTATAATACCGTATTCCAAGCCCGTATAGGGAAAATAAGTTAAGAGTATTTACCTGAGCTAGCTCCTGTCTTAAATAGCAAGAATCTAATAACTCAGCCGTATTCGCTTAAGTAAGCGTAGGTACCATTTACCGAAATGCTCTAGTCAAGGTCCTATGCACGAAATGTAGTCAGTTGAGAGAAGGCTTGAGCTCCAGAAGTGATCAGGAATGCAAGAATGAAGTGTGTGAAACTTGGTTGCAACTTTGGTCCTTATATAGTGATTAATCCACCACAAAATGTTAACAACTCAAGCTACAACTGACCACAACTCATCAACACATGTCCCTAAGGTTCTAGGAGGCACTTAGGGGTCGCACATGAAGTGAAACATGTGATTAAAGTCGGTTCCAAGGCTGAACAGGCAGAAGAAACGAGTTTCTGCATCTGGGGGCCTGACGCGGCCCGCGTAAGGATTACCAAGACCTTACGCGGCCCGCCTGGAGTCCATCTTCAGATTTTAAAACTTTTTCAGTTTGCATCCTTGGCTCTTGGCTCTTCGAAAGGTCAACTAAGCTTATTTCTTGCAGTTTGACCCCTTCTTATTTACCTACAAGGGTTTTAGGCCTTATACCCACTTTGCCAAGTCCCTGGACACTTCCGGTTAACCCGAAAAGTCATAACTTTCAACGTTAACGCTTTAACCCCTCGCACACGAATTTGATCATAACTTTCTCATACGATAACGAAACTTTATGAAATTTATATCGTGCATTCTAGTGAGCATAATTAACCGTTACAAAGCTTCGGGTTTGTCAAAAGGTCACTCAGAGGTATATTTTAAACATGTTGACAAATTTAACCCCTGTAGTTTGTAATCTCTCACTTTTAGCTTCGTATGATCCATGATTCATTCGTTTGAAGGTATGAGCATCATGTAGGGTTAATATACAATATATTTATTCACTGTTGACACTTAGAACTCGTATTTTCATATACTACAAGATTAAATATTATAATAATTATATATTTAATCTCACACCATCGATAGTAATTACGTATGTTTTGTATGATCGATTCTTAAGATTAATTCCTGAGAAATTTTAGTGTGCTATTATTATAAATGGGAATTGGCTTGTAATAATCACACATATACCTTATTGGCCATTAATAATCTCACCTCAGAATATTCCCCCCACCAGTGCCACCTTTCATCTATTTTTCCTACAATGGTCCCCCGTTAAAAAAAAACTTAACGGAGTTAAGCTTTTTTCCAAATTACAAATAGGTTTTTAGGGCTTTTGATCAGAACGATGATACGAGTCCATTGATGTAAAACTTACTTCGAAATGGTGCTCCAAGTGACTTGATTTTGGTTAATTGGAAATTTAAATACCCGAATTGAAGCGCCGTTTTCATCGTTTGGAGCACCGTTTCGAGGCAAGTTTTACATCAATGGACTCGTATCGTCGTTCTAATCAAAAGCCCTAAAAATCTGTTTGTAATTTGGAAAAAAACTTAACTCCGTTAAGTTTTTTTAACGGGGGACCATTGTAGGAAAAATAGGTGAAAGGTAGGACCCGTGGGGGGAATATTCTGAGATGTGATTATTAATGACCAATAAGGTCTATTTGAGATTATTACAGGCCAAATTCCCTATTATAAATTTGCTATGTATATTTATATAGTGGTAAAATAGATGATATGATAGAAATAAAGTGGAGCTTTTATGGATTATAATATATACTTGTAGTGCATGTTTTATATGACATATATTTAAAAGTAAAGTTTTAAGTTGTGCTATAGCTCAAACTAAAATGTGTGTATTACTTAACTTGTTAGCAAACATGTATGTATGAATGTTATGTGTGCCCTTAGGTAAATAAAAACAAAGCCAGCGTTTGTTGTAGAAGGATGGTGATGGTGGGAACTTTTCTAGAATACTCAATGTAGCTTGACATGTAGTGTGCTTTCAAATGATATATATTGCCATCCACGTTTCTATTAAAAGTGTTATCTTATGTCTTTTTTATTTGAATTTCCAAATGTATCGATTTGGACAAAGGATTGGTGGGCTTTCGGTAAATATTGATTCGAAAACCATGATGTGATGGGTTATGTTACCAATGAGTATAAGACGGATGTTGACGCCTACGGAGATAAAGGTTAGTGAGGTGACCCACAACAAAAAACACATAAAATAACTATTCGAATTGATTTTAACTGCTTAACATGAGTTTATAATCCAAATTCTAGACTTAAATGTCATTTCCGTCTCTGTGTTTTGGGTCATTTTGTCAGTTTAGTACAAAGATTTTATTTTTCGCCATTGGGTCCAAAAATGTTTCACTGTTGTCATTTTAGTCCACTGGGTTAACTTCATCCATTTTTTGTTAACAAGAAGGGCAATTTGGTCATTTTATATGGTCGAATTGCCCTTCTAGTTAACAAAATTACATATAAAATGACCGAATTGTCCTTCTCGTTATCAGGAAAATAGATGAAGTTAACCCAGTGGACTAAAATGGCAACGGTGAAACCTTTTTTGACCCATAGGCGAAAAATGAAATCTTTACACTAAACTTCCAAAATAACCCAAACCACAGGAACTAAAATGACATTTAACTCCAAATTCTAAGTCAATTTTTTTTAACATCCAACAAAACCGTAAGTCAAATAAGAAACATTTATGCATCAATCTACATAAGAGCATAATGCCACGACTTGTCTTGAGAGGCCCCGTGCGGCACCCTAGCTCTCCTAAGGGCCAACCATTCTGTTCTACTAATTGGTTTATTTTGGTTTTTTTAGACTATTCAAATTATACAACATGTTAATTTTGGTCTACTTTAAGGGCCAACCATTCCGTTCTACTAATTAGTTTATTTTGGTCTTTTTAGACTATTCAAATTATACAACATGTCAATTTTGGTCTACTTTAATTATACAACTATTTAATTAGATTTTGTTTTTACCCAAACTCATTTTGCTCATAACCCAATTTGGCCAGAACCGTTTTGATCCGAACTAGGTTGACATAGAGCATGTTAACCTGACCCAACCGCCCATTTTACGAGTCTATTATTGATAATCAGATGTCCAACTACTTATTGAAAAATTTTATGTACACTAATATGATTGTCTTATAATGGTTTCTTATTGAATAAAAAGGTAAAAATTTGTGCATTAGTATGATTGTCTTATAATGGTTTCTTACTGCATAAAAAGGGTAAAAATCATTTTATAAAAATGTGTTCTCCATCAGAGGATCATCGGCATCTGTCGGATTGTTAGAATGTAACTTTTAAATGGAGCTTGTTTGCAATGAGGGTAATATTATATTGGAAAATGATATCTCTGTGTTATATAGGAGTTCATGTGGGTTTCATGGGATAATAAATTAGTCTTTTATAGCAAAGCAGGCGTGTAATACTACTAAATTTTGCCTTCTGCTCGATCTCATCCATTTTTTTATGTCAACAAGTGCACATAACGTGAAAAGGATTTAATCTTACCCATATTACGAAATTTGTTACAAATTCAAAATATATTTTTGATAGACAAAAAGATAATTTGAACCGATATATATGGTATTATCAATGATTAATAGGGTTAAGTTGTTGTACAAATTAGTTCTTTTTTTTAACTAACATACAAAATACTCTTAATGTAAGAAGTGAAGTAGGGATTTTTTTTTTTTTTGAAAAATTTTCCCATCTTATTAAGTACGCGTATTTTAGTCTCATAATTAAAAAAAATATGATTTTACACTAGTAGAGTAATTATAATTACCCTATAATAATTACCCTACTATGTACAATCATGATTTTTTTTTACATCTTGCAATTAAACATCATTATTAAGTAGTAGGGAATAAAATTAAAAAAAATCCCTTCTTCACTTATGTTAAGGGTATTTTGTGTATTAAACTCATTTATATTTGATCTTTAGACATGATTTATAACTATTAATTTTTTAACAGGTAAATAGATAATTAAGAAGATTCTGAAATCTAAAACATTAAGAATAGAAAAAAAAGTATGAGATCTATTCTTGTATAAAATGCAGAGTTGTTTGTCAACTTCTGAATGGTTAAGTGCTGAACTAGTTAGAGGTCTAAACCATTAAGAACCAATATAATGTTTAAGTGTTCAGAGGCAAATGTCTGACCAGTTCCGATTATAGATCTTAACCATTCAAACTTTGTATAATTTTTTTTTAACAATGAAATAGTAATTTTCACTAAAATGACAAAGTAACAATGAAATAGTAATGTTTAACCATTCAGATGCAAATGTCTGAACCATTCAGACATCTACTCGCGAAACAAACAGTCTGAACCATTAAGTGTTGAACTAGTAAGAGGTCTGAACCAAATTTATAGCCTAGTGACATCTTGGTGGTGGGATAAGGCTTTGGGACCAATAGGTCCTGGGTTCGATTCCCACAAGGGGGTTTTTTCCCATATTTATTGGGTTTCCTCCTGAATTGGTGTATAGGCGTTATGCCTAGTGGAGATGGATATGATGAGGTGGTTCCGCTGGTGGCACAATGATACTCCAGTAGTCCGTCAGTGATCCAAATTTGTCGTTCAAAAAAAAAGTAAAAGGTCTGAACTATTAATAGCTCAATTAAGAGGTAAACAAACAGACTCAAAGGTTATTATAATATTATAACCTTATGATACATATAATAGAAAAGGGTAATAAGACTATATATCCACTCTTCTTAATAATTAAGTAGCATTACTAGAAAATAGGTGTTGTAAAAGAGAATGTCGTGAACTTGTGATGGCTTTTGAATCCGATCAAATATAAGTAATTATTCCAACTTCAAAAAACGACACTATTAATTCTATTCTTCACCAATTTTGTAATGACAATGTCAATCATAAAGGCATTTTGTTTTTTTCGTGCTGTAAAAGCAGCCTTATTTCATTTCTTAAAAAGAAAAGAAAGAAAAAGTTGGAAGGTTCTTTTATAATGTTTTTAAGTTATTTTTTTTCTTTCTAAAAACATATATAACTTATACATTTTAAAATTCTACTAGTCATTAGCCCCAAGTGTTCCAGGATGTGGTGTAATACCATCCTATCAGTGTTACGGAGAGGGGGTATAAAACAACTCTAAGAATATAATATAAAAACACAAATTCTAACACCAAGTGACTCACGTAACATGACACATAGACAAAGTCGAATTTATATGACATATATTAGAAAGTCGAGAGGGTAAAAAACTGACGGATCAAATGTGACCACTAAACACCGTACAAAGTAGCCATCGAACGACGATCATGTCCGAGAAAAAGCTTAAAACAAAAACTAATAAAAAACATTAAACTCGTTTTAACTTTTGTGGAAAAGTTATAAACAAATCTAAAGTGTTATAATAATAATAATAATGAAAAACATTAAATAAGTGTAATGTCACGTGATTATGTATCACTACGTAATTATGTTATTATAATTTTTTATTGTATAATGATTTTTTACTAATGTTATATTTGTGTGATTATACATTCAATATAATGAAAACTTAATTGTTTTTATAATATTACGTGATTGTATCTGTAATATAAGTTGTTATGTGATTATAGATGTAGTGTTATATTTTGATCATTTATTAATCCTTGGACACATGGTACGTGATTATTACATTGAGTATTTTTACTGATTTTACACATATAATACGTGATTCTAGATTTAGGTATACATTAAGTATGTGGTACATGATTTAGGTATTCACTGATCATTTGGTACGTGATTATTGATGTAGTGTTACATTGAGAATTTGCTACTGCTTGCACATATGGTATGTGGTTTATGTATTCATTAATTATGTTCCAGTACGTAATTATGTACTAGAGCATAATCATGTAACACACAATCACGTAACTTCATAGCTTGTAAAACAAAAAATGTTAAAAATTAAGAAAACTATAGCAATAGTATACTCAAATTAAAGAGAATGAAATGTTCGTTAGTTAATAAAGTGTAATGTCTTTTAAAAAATATTATCATATAAAAAAATTACATTCATTTGAAAGTCATGGGGATGTGGGTTTATTAGCTAACGATATTGGATTTTCCTATTTTGCCATTTTTCTCCACTTGTTTCCCTTGTTTATAGTTACATGAATTCTAAATTTGGGACCAATTAATCTCAACCATTGATCTTGAAAATCAACGGTCTAAATTGTCTCTTCTACGTTTTGGACGCTAAGATTGTCTTGTACAATAATCTTCCCTACAAGTGTGATGATTATTAACAAAAAATTAATTGATCAGTAATTTCGTTTTCCTTCACAAGTTTCATTCACGTTTTCTTATTAACACTTTTATACATTTAAGTATACACTAGTTTTTTTACGCCGCGCGTTGCGACGAAACCGAGCAAATGATAATGTAAAACAAACGTGATTTGAAAATAAAACATGTTATTTAGAAAGCCAAACCATTAGAGCGGTTTAGTTTATCATCGTATCGTTTTATGATACCAAATATATACTTTATTTTGAGTACAACTTCGTTTTTAACAAAACTTGTAGTGGAATGTCATGGAAAAAATCAAGCAAAACTACGTGTATAGGTTTTTAGAAAAAAAGTTATAAACATAAATTATTAATGAAGTATCAATTTAATCGATAAATTAATATATGTTTTAAAAAAGAAAAAAATATATTAAAGAAAATGGCAAAGGAAATATCTGGTTTTAAAAAAGGAAAAAAAATAAAAGTATGTTATTAAAAGTACATCTATCTCTATTATTAAAGCAAAATAATTTTGACTATTTGACTATGATGTGGCATTGCTACTTAGGCTGATAATTGAGTTTTGAGCGGCAAAATGTTTTTTCCTCCTTTCTCCTCATTTGTGAAACCGCCTAATGAAGAATCTTCATATGGAAACCCAATCAATTATCAATCAATTGAAATTCTTCTACAAAATTATGAATGTGTTTCCATTATTATCGCTTATAATCAAAACCATCTTTCTCTCGCACCCACTTCAGAAACCCTAATACACATAGCGATCTCATACCTACTTCGGAAATCCCTAGATCTCAAACACAAGAACTCTCACAAGGTATGTTTTCTTCGATGTCTAATGATGTAATCCGATAATCCTTTAATTTTTTTCTCTTTAATCAGTGTTTAATATGTTAATCATTGATATATTTTATAGAAGCCGTGGAATCGTTTTTCAGTTTTGTTGTTCAATCGCCATTAATCCGCAACCAAGTCTCATTTTTAGGGTTTGTGGGTGTTTGAATCGGGGCTAGAGTTTAGATTCTCAATTTCTCAGATCAGGTAGGGTTTCGTAATTATTGGATGTTTATCTTCAATCGTTTTCTTTCATTGTCTGCTTGAATGCATGTTTGTGATCTTAAGTTTTTTTCATTGAAATTCGATTTGATTTTGAATCTCTCTTGCATATTAAGTTGGAAGGAAGCAAATTGGGGATGATGGGTCAGATAGTGGTTTCTCCAACATTATATATGATCAAAATAAAATATAATGTTTTAACTAATTGTATTTTTGGATGTTGGTAGGTCATGCAAGACTTATGTGGGACAATGAAAGAAAACGCGCTCTAGGGGATTTGGATTTGTTTCATTTTGGGAACCAACAAGTAAGCGAAATACATGTTGGACTGAAGGGTCCTTTATACCCACCCCTCCTTTTGAGATAGTAAATAGAATTCGTTTTTCTATATCTCTAACAATATTCCCAAAGTGTAATTAGTGATGTGAATGATTAGACATTATATTTTTCTTCTTTATTAGAGATTTTTTATTTTATTACTTCTTTTATTAAGATGAATATATTGGATTTTCATGTTTTGTAATTTGGTTTGAGGTTTTTTTTTGGTAAAGGGTTACCCCGGTGATTCTAATTTGGTTTGAGTTTATATTGTAGGAAATTGGATCGGAAGTAGGAAAATTTAATGCTCGTCTGTTGAACTGGCTTTTTTTGTGGATGTTTGGGGACATATATCTATGACGTGTGAGTGGGTTTTTCGCTTTTTCTTTATCTTGATCTTCATCTTTATAATCAACCCACCCTTCAGTGTCATTGATATCTTCTCCTCATCCAAACCTTCTTCAGGAACAAAAAATACAAAATGCCATATGCCTGGCATCAGTATCTTTTTCTTGAATTTTTGTCCATCTTATGCAGCAAAATCTTTCTGAGTTACTCCCATCTGATAAGAATTCATTCAGTGAAACTTCACGAAGAACAATTCTGAATATCCAAGAAAGCATATTAGTCATCTTTGATTTTTTTTGTATTTTTTGGCGTTTTACAGTGAGTGGTATTTAGTAGTATTGGCATTTGTTTTTTTGGTTTGATCAAATGGAAGTTGCTGAGACGTATCATTTTATAGGTTGTCTTTTTGGCGCCTAAGTTAGGCGGTGC
>JARYGA010056134.1:0-14255 GCA_030545235.1 Helianthus tuberosus
AATTAAAATGTTCAATCAACCCTTTAACCACATACCTGGCAAAGTTATTGTAAAAAATGAAAAAGAATTTAGGGAAATTTGAGAACAACAGCGAATGGAATTGAAATTAATGAGGATGAAACAATGAGAAAACAAAACTTTGGAATTTGATGATATTTTAGAGTTACAATGATGAACAATGATAGATTCTTATCTTTCTAACCCGGTTTCTCGGTCTAAAGGCTTCTGATTCTGAACTTGACCCGTTTGAGAGGTTCCTGGATGTTCTTTTACTGTGTAACTGTAAGCGAACCAAACGATTAATAAATCATTTTGTGTAACTGTAGCGTATAAAAATCCGTCCAGAATCAGCTTCTCCGGTGGTAACGGCGGTGGAGGAGCTTCCGGAGGTGGTAACGGCGGCGGAATCTTGGAGAAAAGTGTCTGGACGGTGGGTCTCTTCGGTCTCTTTTTCGATCATGTGTGATGAGGATGATGATTGGATCTTGAAAGTTGTGTTTTTTATTGGTTTTTGCAGGTGAATCGGTGGGAAATGGAATTGGGGGTGATTAAGGTTAGGGTTTTTGTTGGTGGAGGGGTGGAAGTGGGTAATTGAAATGTAGAGGTTGAAGGGAGTGAACAGATCATGGTGAATATTGTTGTTTGGGGGTTGAAGGTTGAAGGGGGTTTAATGGATGTGAAGAAGATGGTGTTTGTTTCTGCAACTAAAGTTTTAAATAAAATAAAAAACAAATGACCGTTTTGCCCCTAGGAAAATGACAAAATAGGAGGATTTAATTTGAGAAATATGAGATGATTTCATTTTTGGACCAAAATGGCAATAAATGTGAAACCACAGGGACCCAGATGCAAAAAGTTTCAAATTTGGACTAAAGTGGCAAAAGTGACCAAACCACAGGGACCAAAATGGCAGTTTACTCTATTATTTAATATGGGCTGAAAATTTTATAAAAATTCGAAAATGGGCCCGAAATTTTATAAAAATCAACACAATAAAAATAATCAAATCGGCTAATACAAAAATGATTTATCAAAGCCGAAAACTCAAAGAATAAATAAATAAATAAATCCGGATTCGAACAAATAAACGGAACAAAAATTTACAAATGTACCAAATAATCTCGAAAATGAATAAATCGAATTAAAAGCAAGAAATATTAACAAATAAATAAACAAATAAATAATCAAGAAAGTATACACAAATATTAACAAGTATATACACCGATAACACAATGACTCGGGTCGTTCCTAAAACTCGCCATGTCCTCGGCAACGGCGCCAAAAACTTGACGTATGCGTATATATACATAATTTTGCAATGAAATTACACATGAATCGGTTTTAAATATATAAAAGTGATTATTACTTTAACATCAAAGCACACACGAAAGAGGCAAGTGTACCCCGTCATATATGTAGTAAAGTATCGGTAAGAACCAAGTATCGATCCAAGGAAATGGGCGGAGAAATAATACTAGACCTTTGTCACTAAACTACCGGTAAAAACATAAGTTTTGTGATTTTTAATAAACTAAAGTAAGCATAAACAAATACTTATAAAACATAATAGAAAATAGATAAATAGCCTTGCTTAATACACAACCAAAGCATGTCACCTAAGTCGGTTT
Organism: Helianthus tuberosus; assembly: GCA_030545235.1. Lineage (NCBI taxonomy): Eukaryota > Viridiplantae > Streptophyta > Magnoliopsida > Asterales > Asteraceae > Helianthus > Helianthus tuberosus. Next base: position 1,629 of record JARYGA010056134.1, read on the forward strand.
TGGCACTAGAAGCATTCGGTCAATTTTCCATTTTAAGACAATTAGTATCCCTTTCGGGAATCCTAACATGGCATTCATTCGGAAAGCTAAAACGATAAACACACTTTAACCACCTAAAATTGTTCTTTAACGTGCAATTGATAAATGTCTATGAAAATCTCTTAAAAATAAGTTAGTCATCCGTTAGGAGTTTTCTAACCGCACTTAATCAAGGAAAGCGACACCGATAAACACAATGCAACCACCGAGACAAGCATAAACTAGATTAAATCACAACCGAGTTCATTTTACAAATCTTACACATAAATTCACCAAGATAGCAATTTTGGCCTAAACTACTAACTAAGTTAACAAATCATGGCAAGAATTCATAACGACACCATTTAACCCGTTTAGGTCCTTACGTGACGGCAAGCTTTCTTGATTAACAATAATTACATTTTATTAAATCACTAACCATTTCTAGTATCATGATGCACACATTTAAACCAACCTAAACTAGTTAACCAAGTTCAAAGTTTACTAATACAAGATTAATTAAGCTTCATTTTTCAACTATCTTAACTAACCAAATACTAATCATCCAACACAATTACTTATAATCAAGAAATCAATATCAATAACAAGGTTGCAAACTAATCATCAAAGATTAACATAGAAAATACTTCCAAATGTCATTACAAACAAAGATTAACATACTAATGATTGTAATCAAACAAGGGATTGTTGTGTTTTTGCCCAAAGGCTACAATAATACATAAACATTAATCTAAATGCTTGAAAGATTAACAAAATCATGGAAAGATTAGAAAACCAAACCATAAACAAGCATAAGATTAAGAATCCGGATAGTAATTGAGCTAAACGAGACAATGTGGCTTGAATCCGGGTGAAAGCAGAAGCCTCCGGAGCCTGAAAATCGCCTGAATTGCTCTCCAAAATTCCGGAGTTACGAGCAGAATGTTTCTGCAGGTTTTTATATTTTTTTCGATGTCGCATGGTCGTGCGTCCTATTGCACGACCGTTCACTTTAAGCAATTATTGGAGGTATGGTGCACCATACTGCATGACGTCACAGATCTTGACTGGTCTTCGGTCTCGCACGACCGTTCTTCAGATGGCACGACCGTGCGTTTCCGAGTTCTTGTTGCACGCCTAGTCGCACTGGTCGTTCAGTTTCGAGGTTTGGCAGGATCATCGGATCGCACGGGGTGCAAGATACGGAACGACCGTGCATCACCGGGATGGTCTTGATTGCCTTGCACTCCGAGTTGCACGTTCGTTCAATTCCGGACTGACTTGCATTTGTCGGAGATGCACGGTCGTGCAATAGGTCGCACGACCGTTCCACATGCCCAGGTCAGTTTTCTTAACAGAATGTTCGCAGCTTCGTCGTTTTGTCCGGAAAGTCGTCGTTTTCGCTATCATCTTGTCTGGTATGCTGTTTTAGGCCTGTAAACAAAAGTGTAGATGATTAAGCATCCGAATGACGGTTTTACGGCCGAAAACGCATAAAATAGGGGTAAAACGGGGGACTAAAATATGTGTAAATTAGCGAATATCAATGCACATGTGCATTTTTGTCATTTTTTTTGATAAATTCCGTAATTCATTACATATATTAGACAATTGAACTTTCATTTACACTACCATATGTAATACACTACTTTTTACATTACAAATATTAGAAATGCACATGTGCCAACTATTAAAAAAATATAATTGATTAAAGAGTAAACTGTCATTTTGGTTCCTGTGGTTTGGGCAGTTTTGCCATTTTAGTCTAAATCTCAAACTTTTTAAATCTGGGTCCCTGTGGTTTGCATTTTGTCGCCATTTTAGTCCAAATCTCAAAAACTCTCATTTTTTACTATTACAACATGCTTTTTTTTTTGTCTTTTTGTGCAGGGATATATTTGTTTAAGTACATTTCATTAAAACATTTTCTTAATTAAAAAACCCCCAAATAAATACCCTATCAGTTCTTGTTCGCCATTTATATCATCTTCAACCTCCCAAATAAAACCCTAACCAGAGATCATCTTCAACCCAAAAAAAAACCCTAACCCACAGTAGATCGGAAAATCATCTTCCCCAACTAAAACCCTAACCCACAATAAAACAATATGAACATTATGCTGAAGTAGATGCTGACATAAATGAACAATATGAACAAGCCTCCACCACTGCCACTGTCTTCTAAAATCACCATCGGTCATCATTATCAGTCCTCTTCGTCATCGTCCCCACGTTATTTCTACTGCCGCCGTTGCCGGCGCCGCCGCCGTTGCCGGTGCCGCTGCCGTTGCCGGCTTTCCTTCACATATCATCTCTCTCTTTCTTCGGCATTTTCTTCCTCACATCATCTATGGGACATCAGTGTGTATAATCAGCTGAACGACAGAGAAGAGATAGAGGGTTTTGGGTGAGAGATGGGTGGGTGTAGGTATGTACAAGGAAGAAAAGGGGGAGGGGGACCGGGGGGTTAAGGCTTGCTTGTCGAACAGGTAGAGAGCACCAGCTCTTGGCCGAAACTCTGGCTCCAGCGACCGGGGGGTTCTGATCAGATGAGGCAGAAAGGGTGTGCGACTGATGAAGGATTTTAGGGTTTTATCTTTTGAGCAATGTTTTCAGACCCGGACCGGACCGGCCGGTCGGACCGGTCCGGCCGGGATCCGCTAGCTTTACCAGGCCGGTTCACAACTTCAGGCCGTTTCTACATCAGACCGGAGGTCCGGCCGGTGACCGGCGGTTCGGCTGGAATCTCTGTGACGGGTCAGACCGGACTATGGGCAGATCTGAGAGGAACAATGAAGTTTGGAACGAACATTCTTAGTTTTATCGACCGGAGCTGAAGTTTTTTGAACAAAAATAACCTACCGTCAAAGCTATGGCTTCCGAAGAACAACCACCTTCATTGTCGTTTCAAGTTCTACGTTGATGGTTGCTGGATGGTATTTTCTTTTTGGAGAAGATGAGTACTTTGAGATTTTAATTAAAAACATAGATTTAAAGTCAAACTCAACATTGGTAATGTAAACCTCTACAGTAGAAGTAAATATGAAATGATGGAGTTGTCACTTGTCATTGTTTAAAAAATAATATAAATCAAGATTTAGTTATTCATTTTACCTTTTTAAATTCAGTTAGATTAGTCTAGAAAAATTGTTTAGGTGAAATCGTGCAACAGATGTTTTTAAAGGCTTTTATACGTTTACTTAAAATTTTAAATATAATAATTATTAAAAAGTATATTAAACGTCTATATTTTTTTCCTATATTTTATATAAATTTTTAAGTAATCTGGGTTTTAAATCAGGTCGAACCGGTCCGACTTTTGACCCCGTAAGGTGACCGGGTCGACCTCCGGTCCGGTCATGAAAACATTGCTTTTGAGGCCAGAGATTTTATTAAAGGATGGGGGGGGGGGGTTCTATGAATATTGAATATTAATAAGGGTATATAAAGGAATAAATAATTTATTTACTTTAGTTTTTTAATTAAGATAATGTTTAATGAAACAAATATACCCCTGTACAAAAAGACAAAAAGGCATGTTGGAACAGTAAAAAATGAGAGAGTTTGAGATTTGAACTAAAATGGCAACAAAATGCAAACCGCATGGACCCAGATTTAAAAAGTTTGAGATTTGGACTAAAATGGCAAAACTGCCCAAACCACAGGGACCAAAATGGCAGTTTACTCTTGATTAAAAGAAAACTGTTTATATTACGGGTATGTTTGACAAAAGTAGTTGGTGGCTGGTAGCTGGTGGTTGAAAGCTGGTAGCTGTAGCTTTTTAGATATATTTGGTGTTTGGCAGAGTATGTGGAGCTTTTAATAAAATGTATAAAATGACCAAAATAGACATAACTAAAAATTTAAAAAAGTTTGTGCATTAAAAAGTTAATTATCTTTAGAGGTTAAAATAGTCATTTTTCTCTGAAAGCTTGTAGCTCCTTCTAAACGCTACTAGTAGGTGCGTTCAACTAAAATCTTCAAGCTCCTAACCTAAAAGTTTCAAGCTCCTTCAACCAAACAATGTTTTTTATTGAGTAGAAGTTTTTTTCTTAAAAGCTTAAATCTAGAAGTTTCTAAAAGCTCCATGCCAAACATACCCTACATTTTAATAATATTTTCTTATATGTTAATACACGTTAAGACCGTGGGGTATGGGGCGGGGGTTTGAGCGTGGGTTGGGGGAAAACACCCAAGGCACCACCCCGGGTGGGCTTGGGTTGGGGCGTGGCTCTTGGGGCTTGGGTTTTAAGCCGGGCGTGGGGCGGTCTTGACATCCTAGCTGGCGGACTCCCATTTGCTCACTTCGCCATGTCATAGCGGTCCATATGAAAAGTTTGAATTTTAAAATTCAAACTGTTGGCTTGGCCAAGCGGTCACCCCAACCGGTTACCCCAACCCCAACATCCCCTATAAAAACCCCAAACCCCAACCGTGTGGTCCATCCCAAACCCCACCGTGGTCCATCCCAAACCCCACCGCTATCCCCCGCTACCCCACCGGTTACACCAACCCCAACATCCCACGAACCCGCTATGGCATCCTGGACCCACGAGGAAGAACTTGCCCTCGTCACAAGCGTCGTTGACGCTATCAAGGGGCGGCCACCGGGCCAAACAAAATATTGGCCGGAAGCTTTCGCAGCCTACCGACATAACGTCGGTAACGACCGCCACAACCTCAATGCGTGCCAACATAAATGGCGCGAGCTTCAGCCCAAGCTCGAGCGTTTCAAGGCTTACTACGAAGCCGTTCCTGGGGGCGAGTTAAGCCACGAGGACCGGGTGGCGGTGGCGAACATAGAGTTTCGAGGCAAGGAAAAAAAGGCGTTCGACAAGATCGACCTTTTTGAAATTTATTTAACGCTTTAGGTTTGTTATTTTGTAATTTTTAGGATTATGTAATTTTTAGGATTGTGTAATTTTAAAAATTTTAATGAAGTTGTAGGTTTTTTTTTATAAATGTTGTGTGATTTTTATAAATTTTTTTGTAACTTTTTTTTTTAATATTCTGCCACGCGGTACACCCAACCCAAGCCCAACCCACGCCTCGCCATACCCCGCGGACACGTAACCAGGCGGTGGGGGGCTCCCATTCCACGTGTCAGCAAATGCCCCAACCCAAGCCCCACCATATCCCACGGTCTAACTTGATAATAATGATTGAATTCTCAAGTATTATGAATGTTTTGTTTAACCTTTAAGCTTTTCTAATGTTTTTTATCTTTAACTCTTTGTACTAATTTCCAATATCAACACTCTTAGGGTGGAGGGTATAACCCTCGAGGACTTGTGTGGGGAATGAAAGTCACCATCGGTGACTATACCGGGTGTTTGAACATGTGCGGTGACCAAGAGAGAGGCATCCAAAATCGGTGAACTCTCACCGAACATGATTGAGTGTGATTGAGAGGAGAGGAGAGAGATTAATATCTTACTAATTAAATTAATTATTATCTATCTAAAACAAAGTAAACTATAGAGGACATGATAATTCGGTGGGTATCAGTTCGTTTTGTTACGGTACCTATATCCATTATAGTGATCGAAAGGGACAACCTTACATCGATCGAAAACAATAAAAACGACTATTGATATCGGCATCAATGTTGTTCAGTTGATATCGGTTTGGGTTGTTTGCGTGTTTATGTTTATTTTTTAACATTGCGATATAAATTTTATTATTGCGGATTCAATGTCGCTATCGTACCAAATCGAACTTAAACCGACTGAACAACATCTGTATCGGTAGTAGTATTTAGTTTTATTATTTTTCTTTCAATAAACTAACACCGGATCGTTACCAAAACGAACCAAACACAATATGTTTTCATTTTTATAGTGTTATGTTTGATAACCGATACCATGTCACTACTATAGTGAACCGAACCCAAACCGAACGAACAACATCGGTTTCGAAACGGGTATTTATTTTTATTGTTTATCCTTTCAATAAATTGACATTGCATCGCAGTCGTATTGTACCAAACAACATCTATACCAGTACCTGTATTCACATTTATGGTTTTCGATTTCAAAAAAGCATTCATGCAACTATGTTTGCGACGATAAATGAATATTGGTACTAGTATCATAAAAATGTGAATCGATTGATACCGTTCGAACAATATCGATGTCGTTACCGGTGTTCGCTTTATTCGTTTTCGGTCGATGTAAAAATGTGTTTATTTCTATGTATCGTATCATACTGTAACAAAATGTACCGATACCGATCCAATGACCACGGTAACGTACTCTTACAACGCACGGACATATAACTTGTAATGTTAAAAAATAATTAAACATAGATGGGGATGTAGAATATTTTTTGATTGTTAACGAACGACCGCAAGTTACTACTAAAAAATCAAATTGAATAATAAATAAAGTACTACTAAAAAATAAAAAGCAAATACTTAAAAATTATCAATTCCTATTTATTACTAAAAAAATCAAATTGAATAATAAAAAAAACACTACTAAAAAGTAAAAACAATTACTCAAAAATTACCAATTACTATTCATAAGCACTTAAAGTTCATATGTATCAAAGTTTAAGAATGAATGCAAGTTACTAAAAAATCAAATTAAAAAATAAATTATTTAATACTAAAAAAAATAAAAGGCGCATCTTAAAATTATAATTCCTATTTATCACTAAAATATCAAATTAAATAATAAACAACATACTGTTAAAAAATAAAAACAAATACTCAAAAAATACCAATTACTATTCATGACCGATACCAATCCAATACCTATTGTAACGTACCATTAGAACATGCGGACAAATAATTTGGAATGCTTAAAAAAATAAATAAATATGGATGCCGATTAAGAATTTTTTACAAAGTTAACGAACAAACGCAAGTTATACTAAAAAATAAAATTGAATAATAAATAAAGTACTACTAAAAAATAAAAAGCAAATACTTAAAAATTATCAATTCCTATTTATTACCAAAAAATCAAATTAAATAATAAATAAAAGAGTAAATTGCCAAAATAGTCCTCGTGATTTGGATAGTTTTGCCAGTATAGTTCAAAGGTTTCATTTTTCGCCTCTGGTTTCAAAACGATTTCACCATTGACATTTTGGTCCAACTAACTTAACCCCACCCATGATTCTCAGTTAGTTAAGGGGTATTTTTGTCATTTCAATATTTTATTTAAAGAGTTAAAATTGGGTCATATAAAAAAGGCATGCGAAACGTAGGCTAGGAGGATCGAACCTGGGACTGCCAAACACAACACATACAAGCAACCAGTTGAGACAGATAGGGCTTCGCGTATGTTTTGGTTTTTTATTTGCTTTATTCTCTTGTATGACCATTAAACATCACCCGATGAACCACTATTCCAATTACCCGATATCGGCGCTGATCGAACAAAGATGTTTAGCATATATGTTACACAGAAGATTGCGACTACGGGGGTGGTTTTAATTTGTAAAAATATCAGGTTTTGGCCTGTTAATCGACCCTTTTTTTCACTTTATACTTTATACAATATAATATGCATTTATAATGCCATTATTCCAAAAACATCGATAAACCGACATTTACATAGAGTTTTAAAACCTTCCTACTAAGTTTACCAAGATTTAGCACATCTTGTTTACTAGCACATACTTAACTTTTTCAAAGCATTTGTATAATATTTACAAACATTTGATAAAACGCCACTAAAAGTTTCGATTTACAAAAGACATATAACTTCATTGCGGAAGCTTTTTTCATATACGTGTTCGGTTCTTTTTCAATGCTTGATCGCCATCCGCGAGTTCGCGTTAATTACCTATAACCAAAAACACTTAAAGTTGTTAGTTATGAGAATTATAACATATTTATATAAATTCCCAAGACCTAAACAACAACACAACAGCAAAAAGCCATCCTGGGGACCTGTCGCGTGCCGCGACCCCTCAAATCGACAGCATGTTTGTTTTCAAACCTGCATTTTTCCAGCCAAACTTGATTTTACGAAAATAACCATAACTTATTCGTTATCGATCCGTTTCTTCCTATGGGACCGTAATTCTATCTTCTATAATATGAATTCAAAACACAATATCTGAATTCACAAAATTCTTAAATTTATGCTCTCGGCGTTATAATTATTTCCAAAGTATTTGACCCGTTCAGAATTATAAACAATAACTTGGTTTTTAACTCCCAAATTTCTATGAGATTAACACCTATAAACATATCAAATTGATGGGGTATTATACATACAATTTATGCGCTTATATTTGTATGTGTATGTTTATTCGACCCGTTCAACCTTAATTAATTACATGAATTTAACACAAATCCTTTACTTTTCATTCGCCATCTTTTAGTCATACTCAAACCTGAGTTTATGACTTATATTCATCGTTAACCATTTCTCGACTAACGACTATAATGTTTATTAATTAAAATCCGGTGTCATTTCGACATCTTTAATCGTGCAACCTTTCAGGTTGCATCAAGACATCCCTTTGACCCGTTTATCTATCTTAGCGAAATCCATTGCATTATTTCACCCGTTTAAACCTTAAAGTGGACTTCACCACTCCCATGTTTTATTTAACACTATACGCTAGTTATTTCAGTCGGTTAATACATACAGAAATCCTCCGTTTCAGTAATAACCAATCTTCATAACGATTTAATCATTACTTAAATAACTAAACATAAAGTAATAACGATGATCTACGAAGCGCATAGCCACGTACCTTTTAAAGCTTTCCTTCCAAACGGTTATCCGATCCTCCCTGATTACTTGAAGTTCCACCCAAATTTCCTATAGAATTCAATTTGGATACATTCCTTAGAACTCATAATTCTATAATCGACATCCAATGTTTTAAACTTAGTCAAATAAATGATTCTTTCATATAAATCAATATTTCAAGATTCACTAGTTCATAACATGAAATCGCTAATTATTCATCTAGGGTTTGTTCCTAGACTTGTACTTATCATAATTTAGCAATAACATCAATTAATTCTTCAATAATTGCAGTTATGAAAATTTCATAAGAATCAAACCTTCACCAAAACTTAAAATTGAGCATACCTTGTGATCGCTTTAAGCTTGATGATCACAATTTTAGCATAGAATTGATTCCAAATCGAATTCCTCCTTTGATTTTAAGCTGATTTGTGGTGTTTAGGATTTTGGAGAAGAAGAACTGGGTTCCCTGGGGTCTTGGTCAAATTACAACACACACACATATGTGTGTTTTTGAACTTATCCAGTGTTTTAAGAAAACCACTTTCAATTATGTCCATATTTATCCCCTTTAGTTTTAAAGTAGATGAATCTAGTTAAATTTCCTAAATTCCCATCTTTTGTAATGAAACTTTAACTAGGTTAGTCATAACTAGTTTAAATTTCACTATTTTATTTATTATTATTATTATTTTATAATGATAATTATACATGTATCCATGCATATATAATTTAATATTTTTAGGGGTGTTACATCTAAAAATCATACACTCACACGCACACGTCACTTGTCTAAGTACTCGTTTTGACACTAAGTTTTATGTGATTTTATGGGTCCTAACTTGCCCATTACAATCAAAACGAGGAATTTAGAACAAAGATAAAATTAGCCTAACTTTATAACACTGTTCGTGCGAATGGAGGATCCGTTCGTGTGAAAGGGTGCTAGTTCGTGCGAATGGTGGGTACCTGTTCGTGCGAAAAGGTGCCAGTTCATGCAAATGGTGGGTCCTTTCTTGACACTTAACCATAAACCGGTTAACATTATGATTTCGGGTAATATACATATACTTTATATCTTATATTATATAGTTTTATTTTTCAAGTATTATCACGGATTTCATGGAAGTCAAGCTTGGAGGTATGAACACCTCATTGTGTGACTCACCAAAGCACAAAGTTTATCAACATAGTTGATAAACCCGGTTGGTCATGAATAAGAATAACATAACTAACTAATAAATTATCCAAGTAACCAAATAAGAACAACCCGGACGTATCATATCCAACATGGAAAAGGTTGAAGGCGAGGCGAGGTTAATTTACTTTGATTCTAGGAAAGTACTTGGGTGTTCATTTACAAAATACACAAGTGAGGTAGTGGAACTAGTTTGGAAAGCCAAAGCTCCCATGGTTCACACTTCTACCAAAACACAAGTTCATCCATATTGAAGATGGTGAATCTTGGATGGTTTCAACACTTCGAATCATGTAAGAACTTAAAGTAAAACAGTTTCTGTTTCTTGCGAGTGGAAGTCAGTCCGCACGAAGAGACCTAGTTCGCACGAGTGAAAGTCAGACCACACGAAGAGGACTTGGTTCGTGTGAGAGAATCCTGGTTCGTACGAAAGACTCGGTTTAGAGCTCACTTCTTGGTGGAAATTAACCTCAACACAAACCCACAACTATGGACTCAGTAGTGAGCTCGGTGGGTACAAGATTCCATCTTGTTTCAAATCAGGATTGTAATGTACAAGAACTTTAAATAAAACAGAATTTTAAATCTTAGTTTGGGCCTCAAAAGTGATGAGGTTTCACCTTAGTTTGCCAAGGAAAACTTGTGAGAACCTTCCTAGAGGTTGTCCAACTAAGAAGATTGAAGAAATTAGAAAGAAGTAAGTAAAGAAGAAAGTACGGAAGTGAGCTAGAACTCACTTAAAAGTGTTGCAACCTTCTGCCCAAAGTCGGAAATTTCAAAGAGTTTAGAGGGAGTTGAGGTGTTTGGAAAGTGTTGAGGAGTGGAAGTGGACACTTATTTATAGGGCAGAAATAAGAAAAGTGCGGATGGAGTCTTTCGTGCGAGAGGACATATTCGTGCGAAGGGGACAAGTTCGCACAGGAGGTTTAGTCCGCACGAGAAGTCTTCATTCGCACTAAGGCTATAAGTTGGGTCAGTTTTGCATATTTTAGCCGGTTTTAAGTATTTCAAGCATAAAAGTGTAATGTATAAGTATAATGCATGTATAATTGATGTTTCAAGTATTCCAAGTATAGGTTTTCGCGTATAAGTATGAATCCAAGAATGCAACGTATAACACACGTATGTAACATGTATAACTATAAAATAATAGAGTTTCATTATGATCAAAGTCTCGGATTACAATGTTGGGAAAAGAAAGTACGAATACGATACAATTACAAGTTTCCAAAAATTGAAATACGATTACACTTTCCAATTAAGGAAAGTACAAAAATGTGAAGCGTTATAGTTAACATCACAATACGAACATGTATAACTATAAAATAATAGAGTTTCATTATGATCAAAGTCTCGGATTACAATGTTGGGAAAAGAAAGTACGAATACGATACAATTACAAGTTTCCAAAAATTGAAATACGATTACACTTTCCAATTAAGGAAAGTACAAAAATGTGAAGCGTTATAGTTAACATCACAATACGAACCACAAAATACACACATTTTATACACACATTTTATACATACATACGGTGAGATATATACGGTGGATTAAAGTACAAGAATCAATATTAAAGACGCATATGGTATGTTATTTGATCCCCTTTTCAATAATACGTATTTTGTTTATCATTTGAAACGTATAAGATTGAGTTTTGAATAAATTTAGGGGGTTAGGGTTCAGTTTCAGGGTTTTTTAAGGTTTTATGAGTTGATACGATGCTTATAGGTCTATACATATCGTATTAGCTCAAATTTATTATTTTTTACTTCAAATTTTGAATAGATGCAGTGCGTTTGGGGTCTATACGACCCGTATCGATTTAAACATTCAAAGTTTTTTTTGTTTTTAATTTCTGAAGTTTACTTTAAATCATATATTTTTTAAAAATTGTTATATTTTTTTTAAATCGTTACACATATTAAAATGTTATACTTTTTAAAATAATATAAATATGTTATTTTAAAAAAATAGTATATATATATATATGTTATATTTTTTTTAAAACTGATATAAATATGTTATATTTTTTAAAACTAATATAAATATGTTATATTTTTTAAAAAATATAATAAATATGTTATCTTTTTTAAAAGTAATATGAATATGTTATCTTTTTGAAAATATAATAAAAATATGTTATATTTTTTTTGCATAGATGGATTTGGCTGTTGTTCATGCAGGTCGGGGCCGATAGAGGCATTGGTGGAGTCGGTGGACGGGGTGGTAGGGGAGGCCCAGGAGGGGTGGTGGTAGGGCGGAGGACAGGGTTGTGGTGGAGGCGGAGGACGGGCAGGTGGTGGAGGCGGAGGACGTGGCGGTGGTGGGGGTGGAGGATGGGCCGATGGTAGGGGTCGTAGTAGGAGGAGGAGTCGTGGTGCCCCAGAGCTTGACTTGTTGCCGGATCACCTGTCACACCCCGATTTCCGGCGGGCCCGGAAGGGTAGTGTTTAAGCGTGACGATTGGATAACAGTGTCACAATTTAATAATGCAGCGGAAGTATTGGAGTAAAAATATTCATTTAATAAAAGTCTGAATATACAAATAAAATTTATACAAGTGTTCAAGTACAAGCCCACAGGCAGAATCCAGTAAAAAGAGCTTTAGACATCATAGGCCTTAAGCTAGGATTCGCAAATTCCATAGCCTTTATCATAGCCGACCCGGATTCCCAGCTTAATATCAAGGTT
>JARYGA010056135.1:0-82450 GCA_030545235.1 Helianthus tuberosus
TGATAGTTGTGATAGGTGTGATATGTGTGTTGGATTAAATGTTAAATTGTCTGATTTGCAAAGAAAATATGACGATTTGCAAAGCAAATATGATGTGACATTTATCCACAATCAACATTTGATCGTGGATCTTTCAAAATGCACAGAGGCCAACATGTTTCGTGAAAATTATGAAAAGGAATTTAAAAAGATAATTGAAAGATTAAAAAAGGATAAGACCGAGCTAACGAAAATGGTTTCAAGAAAACAAGCTGAAATAAACCTTTACATCAATAGGCTCGAGTTAATGCAAAAAGAAATGGCTTGTATTAAATCTGAAAGTGAGGCGATCCGACTCAAGTTAGACAACTATTTAAGCTCTAGCTATGTGCTGGATCACATCATTGATGTTCAGAAAAAGAAAACTGATGTCACGTGCATAGGTTATAAGAAGTGTCCACCACCTGTTAAACACGATTATTCTTCGGTGCCTGATGAGGAAAATAAACCTCATTTTGAGCCCTCAGTTTCATTGAGCCTTGAGGAATTCACATTTGGGCTAGGTTACAAAAAGGAAGTATTCTCATATTCGGATGAATCAGCAGATGCGAAAGTGTCAACAACTGAACTAAATCAGGATCCTCCAGTCATTGTTGAGGATGCTGATTCGTCAGATGATGAATCCGAGGATACTAACTCTGAACAGTCAGAAACGGTAACAAAAGAGGAAAACATACCTCTCGAAAATTACATTCTTTGTGATCCACCTGCAAAACCGTTTGTGACTGCTACAACCAAGTCTGTTGAATCCTCATCTAGAAGCTGTGAAAGTGTGAACTTGCTTTGCACGTTGATTGGATCTGATAAAATATACTCAGACAATGATTTTCCAATCAAGAATGTCAATCAATCTTTGATTGATAAAGTTTTCGAAGATTCTACCAGTAAGTTTTTGGGAAAGTCGAGCCCAGGAGTTGTAGTAACTCAGTCTGCTCCTATCCCAAAATCCGAAGTTAGAAAGAGATATGGGAATAAAAAATTGCAACCACAAAACAATCAACGAAAGCAAGGTCACGTTCACCAAGGATAGGGAAAAGGCAAACAAAGCCAAAACAAGAAGACGATTCAGAAGGTGAACTTCGTGAAATCCAGAGGGACCGATAAAATTGAAACTTTCGAAAACAAATCCAACACGGATTTTGTTAAACAAGTTAAACTTTTGAAAAGAAACAGTCAAAATAACTACACACAAACGGTTGTGATGTAGGACCAAGTACCTCAAGATCACGAAGTTCATCATCAAGTTCTTAAAGTTATGATACTCCGAGGTTTGTTGAGCGGAGATCATGCTTTGAATGCGGTGAGTATGGCCACATTGTCAGAAATTGTCCATATCTCACGAAAGGAAAGGCAAAGGTTGATGCCCCCCATGGTAACAATTACCATAAAAGATCTGTTTCACCAAGACAGGACCCTCGTCTTGTTAAACAACAAGAAGTGAAACAGATAAAGAAACAACGGAAAAATGTTGAAAAGGTTTTAAAACCGGAGCTTGTCCAAACAAAATCTGTTAAATCAAATGTTAAACATGAAAAACAAAAACAGATTTGGAAACCAAAACCGATAACTGTTTCAGGGGGAGATACATCACAATTTCCAAAACATCGAGAAGTTGAAGTAACTTATGTCGATGAAAATGGAAGACCCAAGACCACGAAGGCTTGGGTCCCCCTCTCCAACCAATCTCTGAATGAGTGTGCAGGATGTTCCAGGAGGAACTATTGATAGTCTTAGGATTGTTGATAGTGGAGCGTCCATGCACAAGATCGGCGACATAAGGCTCCAAAACATTGTTGTATCCAAGGAGAATATTGTTGCCTTTGATGGAGAGAGGAGAAAAGAAGACAAAAATGTCTGATGAAAGAATGTGGTTGAATGAAGTTGAAAAATTCGACAAGATGAAAAATGTGCCAAAATTTGGTTGTTATGGTTTTTGATCGGGTCAACATGATAAATTCAAATGAAATGTACGCGCCTGTAGCACGTCTGAAGCTTTTTGAAGATTCATGGATTTTTCTTCCACAAGAAGTTCAAAGTCCACAAGATGAACGTGTAGGGTACATTTCTCCACGGTGTGATTGAAGAAAATGTGTTTGTTGATCAAACCAACCGGGTGTGCGGATACCTTGGCGTAGATTGAACAGCCGTACACTACTTCTGAAAGAGAAAGACAAAGACCTTCGCTGGTGCAATGTGGAAGACCAGCCGGACCCAGAGGTTTATGATCTTGTTGCTGTGAAGAGATTTCTTGGATAATCGAAGTAGCTGCAAAATCGACTTTGAAATCCACATTGGGTGGATATCCAGTTTGGGAGAGCACTCAGATTCCTGGCAATGCACGCAGCAGTTGCAGGATACGGTCTTAAATTTCTAATCTCTCCTATATTTGTCGATATTTAAGCTGCTTTATGAATTATTATCCTATCATACAACACTCTTTGACCTAACACGTTGAACTCGAATATCACCTCACACGTGATTGTTTCATTATGAAACTAATCGATGTTGTTAAGGTCCATACCGATGACCAACGTGCCGACCTTTTTACCAAAGCATTTGATAAATCAAGATTTGACTTTTTATTATTGGTAAACGGCATTAAGGTCAAGCAAGAGTAATCCACATTGGAAAATCGTTTTGGTAAATATCTTTGTGTTTTTTAAATTATTGTAAGTTTGTTGATTTTAGGGGGAGTAAATCCAAATTTGAAAAATTCAAAAACATCGAAAAATTTCAAAAACTCAAAAACAATAGAAAAACAAAAATGAGTTTCCTGGCGAGCAAAAGAGAAAATGATAGTACATTAGTGGTCTGTCTAAACTTCTTTAAACTGAAATGCAAAATGAAAAATGTTAAGCAGCTCTATATAAGATGTATCGGTAGGCTCACAATCATCTTAAAGTGTGCAGGGTGATATAAACTTAAATTGACTGAAGACCAGGTGGGAACCACTCATTGGCATATGGTCTTAGTACCGAAATCTCGTTTGAGAGATTGCCGAAGTTCTGAGATATGTGGTCTTTATGCTGTTTATCATCTGGGTATCATGGTTGTTTCTTTTACCAAAACAAACGGAGACGAATTCTTGATCTTCCATGATATCATACATACGTGTACATACTGCATACGACCTCAATAAGTGATCAACAATCACATGTCCACAAAAATAAGTGATAATATATCAATTTATCCGGGAGTCAAGTTCGTCTCTTTGCTGTACGAAAGTACTGACCTGGTCACGGACTTGCTCTTGTGCCCTCATGCATCTGAAAATAAAGTTCCTCATCAATAAGTGATTCTATCACATAGGGCTTGTTTTCAATCAAAATAAGTGAGTATCTCACATTTTGATATACGTCAAAACAGATGATAAATGGTATACTCACCAGTAAGATGAATCCTCGTGCATACCTTGATACAGGAATGTGTCGTGATGTGGATGAACACCGGTCGGTAAGTATAAATCATACCTTAACGTATCCCCTCGCCATGATTACATCTGATAAGTTGAGTTTATGTGGACAACAATACCAATAATTGTTATAGGATGCTTATCTTAATGTTAACTAAATGAACAAACAAGAGTTGTTTTGGCATGACCGTACACTGATATGATTCTCTTACCCTCGAAACTCGCAAAAAGAATGTTTGTATATATTTACTTTTCTTAGTTTCTGCAACTCTGTATATATTTATTTACTGCTTTCAGTCTTTAAGTTTGAAATATTCAAAATACCAAAAAGATTTTAGGTGTGTTTTAATTTAAACTTTATAAAAGTCAGAAAGATTTTATTTCTACTTTAGTTTTGATTGACCGATGTTGGAACTCAAGTCTTCGTTACCTGAAATCTGATGAAAACCAAAACGACTGAATCTTCATAAACGGTCAGAGTTTGCAAGTTTTGAAAGTTAATAATCAAAATTGAAAAATCTGTTAACTTTTCAAACCAAACTGTCGGACGGTAGTTGATTGAAATATGGTCACATGTGTGTCATTTGTTTAATGTTAACTATATTCCAAGCGTTTGTTCTCATTACGCGTTTAGCTTTCTTGCATGTGCAGATGCTAAAGGCGAGGAGAACATGTTCGATGACAAGCTTCGGAATGAAGACACGACGTGAAGGCACTCAAATGATAAAGATGATCGAGTTGCCGCTGATCACTCCTCAACACCACAAGGATCTAAAGCATTGAAGATCAAAAGATTCACAAGCATAACTTAAGGGGGAGTTTGTTAATGCACTTCCTGTTTGTTGAAAAGGGAAGTTTGTTGATACACTTTCTATGTGTGACACGTGAAGACTTTGAAGATCCTTTCCGAGAAAAAGAACCATCAAGAGAAGGAGAACGAGATTACGAACCTCGCGAGCAGCATCCAAGGGGGAGTTTGTTGATACATATTGTGTGGATACGGCTCAGCTCGGTTCGACTCGGCTACGAAGTGAAGGCCGTAGTCAAGACATCCTCCTGTCTTGACTCGGTATGCTAGTTACTTTGTATCGTACGATGTTCATGCAACTGCGTGTGTGCAGTATGCATGTTAGATTAAGCTTATGTGTTGTCTGTTTGTGTAACCCATTGACAAAGCCCAACATGTCAAAGCAAAAGTCCAGGCCCATCATGTGACGAAGACCCTTAAGGCGAAATCCCTTGTTGGCGAAATCCCCATGTGCCGAAGACACCACATGTGACGAAATCCCTTGGATTTCGTCGAGATCTTGGATGTTCGCCGAGGGGTGTTCGCCAAAAGGGGATTTCGTCATTTATGTTAGTATAAATACCCAGACAATAGACAGAACACACGAGAGGAGTCTGAATAGATTTCAGAGCGAACACACTGTAAAACACACACTGTAACAACCCTCGGTAAAACCAATACCCTCATAAAATTCCCGACACCCCAGTATATCTTAAAATATTCCTTTATGTCTTATAATACACCCGTATGTTTAAACCGAGCCTGAAATATGTTATAACATATAAAATAAATTAAAAACAATAAAAATTAAGTTGAGGCGGGCCGCGTAGACCCACCCCAACCATTACGCGGGCGGTATCAAGGCTAGAACCTGACTTCGTTGATTTCTTTAGTTCAAGCGGGCCGCGTAAGACCCCGTTTAAGTTAACGCGGGCCGTGAGAGATCCATAACACGGCAACACCAGAGGCTGACACGTGTCGACATCGTGGCGAAGCTAGGCGATGACCCGGATCACCTAAACCCTACTCGGGCTACTACGCGGGCCGCGTAAGCCCTGTCTGTTCTTTACGCGGGCCGCGTAAGGACCAGATTTCAGCCCTATATAAGAAGGACTCGGGATTTCCTTTCAACTCGTTCATTTCTGTTTCTCAATTTCGAAATCTCTGATAATAGGAATAATTTGCAAGTATAATACCCCCTAATTAGCGAGGTTCTGCTCCGTTGTAAGTATTATAACCCCAGTTTCATAATAGTTACGCTGCCCGATTGATTTAGGATTCCGTAACAACTGTCGTGGTTCTGCCCGACGTAGTTGTTGGAATGCCGTCTCGGGGAGGGTATCATTAAATATTTTCAAAGGGTTATGATACTAACCAATGTACATTTGTATAAATTATAGATTATATCCAGGAAACCCTTACGCGAAGTCTAAGATAGCAATGTGAGTTTATCCTCTTTTTGTTAACCTTTTTGGAATATTTTACAAAACCTTAATTGTTTTACATTGTGATTAAGCGGTGATTGAGTCTTTGTAATTCTTCAATTACTGCCAGTATATTGGGGTTTTGTATACAAAATTTACGACTTGCGAGTAGTAAGTCGATACGACAGTACGTTACAATTGGACAACGAGTGAGCCAATGTGTAACTTGACCATAGCCATAGATCCGGTCGAGTGGCAAGTACTGAATGAGTAATTGTGTAGAAATAAACAATGTGATCGCTCTCAATACTGTTTTAATTGATAAAATATTTCTTGATTAAACTGGGATTCACTCACCAGTATTTCCGACTGACAAATGTTTTTAAAACGCGTTTCAGGTAACCCAATGTGACAGCCAATTAGTAACAAGCCAGCTGGAGAGCACTGAAGGCTTAGTAAAATGTGGCTATAAAAGTTACCTAAAAGACGATGTTTTAAATTCAATAAAATAGGGTTGGTCCCTATAAATGTATTGTAATAAGAAACTTGGGTTTTGCCCATGTTATTATTAATATCAAATATGGTGGTTTTACTCTGATAAAACATTTCCTAACTACGGTCCTGATGAAATTTCCGCTGCAAGAATTAATAGCTGATACCACCGAAAATCTGAGCTCGCGTTCGCCCGTTCCCGGGACAGATAAGGGATCGGGGGTTGCGACAGAAGGTGGTATCAGAGCCTAGCCACTGGTCTGAGCCAAAGAAGTGTTCTGCTGACACTTACATTCTAAATTTTGTGTTAGGAAATAATGGAAATATATGCATAACTGTATTTATTTGTTATGTGTTATTTGACTATCTGTTAGTTTACAGTATGAGTGATAAAGGACCCTCAGACATGAGTCGTCAGTTGTCTGATTCCCCTAGGAGTGAAGGTACCTCATCACATCCTGCCCTTTCTGGGTATTCTGCTGATCAGGAAGAAGTAGCGTTTGCTTTTAAAGCTCAGTCAGAAGAGCCATTTCCTCATAAGAAACGAGGATGGTTCAGTAAGGAAGCCTTTGCTCATAGGAAAAGAATGCGAAAGTTGCAACAGCAAAGAGTTTTAGCAGCTGCTAAGCGAAAAACAGATGCTCATACGCAGGATATGCTTAATAGAAGCCTAGCCAATTTCCATATCCTAGCTACAACTGCTGCTGACCCGAGTCTGGAACAACTAGTAGCCCCACAACCACAATTCCCAAACCAACCCATGGAGATAGAAAACCCAGAAAACCAAGTGGAGATGCATGACTTTAACCCAGAAGAAATCCCTAGGATACCTGCACCAACCCCCTAGACCCAAATTACGACCCCTGGTGGGACGACAATAGGGACTTTGTGCATCGTTACCCTATTCATGAAGACACACCCATAGGAGCCTATACAGGTATGGACCCTTTAGATCCCTATTACCATGATGAATATATTAGGGAGATTTTAGAAGATCCTTACCGATTTCAGGCACTTTCACCCCCATATCATGTACCCGCACCCCAGATTCCAAACCCAGTCTGAGAACCTGCACCCCCAATGAGTGCAAAAAACATGCAAGAACTTAGGACCTTCGGTGAGGAAATTTTAGAAAGCAGTGAGAGAATGCGTCAGGTAGGAGAGCGTCTCGTATGGAAATACGATGAGCGCAATATGGATTTTTGGATAAATCCATATCCGTGATGTGATGGAGGAAACGGAATAATAATAATAATAATAATAATAATAATAATAATAATAATAATAATAATAACAATAACAATAATAATAATAATAATAATAAAATAAAATAGGTGTGTACGGATACATATTACTATTAGTGTGATTCTATTTCTGTTGGTATTGTAATTTTTATTTCAGTACTAGTGTGTAATAGATGCATAATAGTATATGAATAGAGTAAAAGTAGCAATGATCTACGTTTTTGGCTAGATTGAGTGTCATGTGATTAACTATATTAAGATATTATTTGTGATATTAATATGGGGTAAATGTTTAAAATTCAGATGGCCGACGAAGGAAATCAAGCAAAATCTGAATAACGATAACCAGAGTAACATTAACGTGGTTAATGAGAATCCAAGCATCAATAACAATGGAAATCAAATGGATAATAGTGCTATCCAACACATAGTGGCACAAGGAATTATAGATGCAATGCCATTTATTCTTCAAACGGTTCAAGAAGCGAATAATAAAAGTAAACATAGTAGTAAGCGACCAATTGAACCAGAACACAGTGTGAACAATGGACCGGTACTTCAAATGCCTATTCCCAAAAGAAGAAGAACCGTGTCTTACGGTTGTTCTTATAAAGAATTCTGGTCTTGTAAACCAATGGAATTCTCGGGCAACGAAGGGGCCATTGCAACCTTACGCTGGATAGAGAAGACTGAGGCAGTCTTAAGGATAAGCAAATGTGCTAAAGAAGATAAAATATTGTTTGCTTCTAATCTGTTTAAGAATTCAGCACTAGAATGGTGGAACACTATCCTCCAATCAAGAGGAAGTGATAGAACTTACAATATGGAATGGGAAGAATTTAAGAACAAGGTAGAAAAGAAATTCTGCCCACCCAATGAGAAGGAACAGATAGCAAACAAATTCCTAAACCTTAGAATGACTGGTGTGGATAGTAAGGGATACACTAAAATATTCTTTGAATATGCCAGAATAGTACCAACTCTTGCTTCACCAGAACCAGTGTTAATCTCCCGTTATATCTGGGGATTAATCGGGGAGATTAGACATGTAGTAAAGGCAGCTAGACCTCAAACCATAGAAGAAGCTGTAGAACTAGCCAATACCTTGACTGATGAGTTAGTCCGTACCCGAGAAGAGGATCAAAGGAGGAACCTAACCCAGAAGTTGACTCAAGAATTTCGTTCTGGAAATTCTAACCGTGGGAGAAATGTAGGTTCTACCTCTGCCCCCTACTGTAGGTATTGCAAAAGAAAGCATTCTGGAAGATGCTCTATATACTGTAACTTTTGCAAAATATCGGGACACAAGGAAGAAAATTGCAGGAAGAAAGCTAACATCCGGATATGTTATAACTGCGGAGAACAAGGCCATATCAAGCTTAATTGTCCAAAATTAGCTTCAGCTCCAGAAAACAAGAATACTAAAAATGCTAGAGCATTTGTTCTGACTGCAGATGAAGCCAAGATGATTCCAGATGTCATAGCTGGTACGTTTTTAGTTAATGATATCTTTGCTAAAGTATTATTTGACTCTGGTGCAAACCAAAGTTTTATTAATACCTCATTTTGCAAATTTCTAAATCAGTCATTAACTAAACTACCACAAGAATGCTTAGTAGAGACAGCTAATGGAGAAACCGTTAGGATTTCTGAAATCTTGCAGAGAGCAAGTATAGAAATTTTAAATCAGAAATTTATTGCAAATCTTTATCCCATGAATCTGGCAGGATTCGATGTTGTTTTAGGAATGGATTGGTTAATAGCCCATAAAGCCAATATTTTATGTGATCAAAAGTCAATTCAAGTAAATTCACCAAAAGGTAAAACGATCACAATTAAAGGAGATAAACCCTCTAGGTTCACTAAGTTCATCTCTGTGATGAAAACTGCAAGTTATATAAGAAAAGGTTCAATAGTGTATTTGATTTCTATAATCACTAACACTAAAGGAAAAGATTTAAAAGATATTCCAGTAGTATCTCAGTTTTCAGATGTATTTCCAGAAGAATTGCCAGGGCAACCTCCAGATAGAGAAGTTGAATTTAGAATCCATTTAATACCAGGAACAGCACCAATTGCCAAAGCACCTTATCGTTTGGCACCTGCAGAAATGCAAGAATTGAAGAAACAATTAGACGAATTGTTAGAGAAAGGGATTTATACAACCAAGTTCGTCGCCATGGGGAGCGCCGATACAGTTTGTTAAAAAGAAGGACGGATCAATGCGTATGTGTATTGATTACCGTGAATTAAACAAAGTCACGATTAAGAATCGGTACCCATTACCGAGAATCGATGATCTGTTTGATCAACTGCAAGGAGCTCGATTTTTCTCTAAAATCGATTTAAGGTCAGGATATCATCAGTTAAAGGTACAGGAAGAGGACATTCCTAAAACTGCTTTCAGAACAAGGTATGGTCATTATGAATTTATTGTCATGCCATTTGGTTTAACCAATGCCCCAGCTGCATTTATGGACATGATGAACTGAATATGTAAACCATATTTGGATAAATTCATAATTGTTTTCATAGATGATATTCTCATTTACTCTAAGAGTGAAGAAGATCATGCAAAGCATTTGCACGCACTTTTAAGTTTATTAAGAAAGGAAAAGCTTTATGCTAAATTTTCTAAGTGCGAATTTTGGTTAGAACAGGTACAGTTTCTTGGACATTTAGTTAATCATGAAGAAATTCATGTAGATCCAACAAAGATCGAAGCAATTACTAAATGGAAAACCCCAGAGTCACCAACTGAGGTTAGAAGTTTCTTAGGATTGGCCGGTTATTATAGAAGATTTATTCAAGATTTTTCTAAAATAGCCATTCCCTTAACTAAGTTAACCTGTAAATCTGTTAAGTTTGAATGGGGATTAAAACAAGAAGAAGCTTTTAGAATTCTTAAGCAAAAATTAACCCATACACCCATACTAGCGTTACCAGAAGGAACTGAAGACTTTGTTGTTTATTGTGACGCTTCTAAATTAGGCTATGGATGTGTATTAATGCAAAGACAAAAGGTTATAGCTTACGCATTGAGACAACTTAAGAATCATGAAGAGAATTATTCAACCCATGATGTAGAATTAGGAGCTATAATTTTTGCTCTTAAGATTTGGAGACATTACCTTTATGGTAGTAAGTTTACCATATTCACTGATCATAAGAGTTTAAGGTATATTTTCAAGCAAAAGGAATTGAATATGAGACAAAGACGCTGGATGGAGATGCTTAGTGATTATGATTGTGATATCCAATATCATGAAGGAAGAGCAAATGTAGTAGCAGATGCTTTAAGTCGAAAGTATCATGAAAAGCCAAAAAGGGTACGTCCTCTTAAATTAAATCTGCAAGTAGATTTAAATGATCAGATAAGAGAAGCACAAGAATCAGTAATCAAGGAAGATACTGAAAAATTAAAAGGTATGCTAAAAGAATTAGAACAAGTAATAGATGAAATTTGGAGATTCCATAAAAAGAGAATGTGGATACCTAAAATTGGAAACCTGCGTAATCGTATATTAGAAGAAGCTCATAAGTCTAAGTATACGATGCACCCAGGAAGTGATAAAATGTACCAGGATTTAAGGAAAAATTTATGGTGGATAGGAATGAAAAGGGACATAGCAGCCTATGTTTCTAAATGTTTAACTTGTTCACAAGTCAAAGCTGAACACCAGAAGCCCTCAGGATTTCTACAACAATTAGAAATGCCAGTGCGGAAATGGGAATTGATAACAATGGATTTTGTTACTAAGTTACCCAAAACTAAGAAAGGAAATGATACAATCTGGGTGATTGTAGATAGGCTAACAAAGTCAGCTCATTTCCTACCAATGAAAGAAACTTTCAGTATGGAACAATTAGCTAAATTATATGTAAATGAAATTGTTTCTTTACATGGCATTCCTTTATCAATTGTTTCTGAAAGAGATAGCCGATTTACCTCTCATTTTTTGTCAAGTTTCCAAAAGGCAATGGGAACCAAGTTAAAATTAAGCACATCTTATCACCCTCAAACGGATGGACAGAGTGAAAGGACAATTCAGACAATGGATGACATGCTTAGAGCTTTTGTAATTGATTTTGGAGGTAATTGGGATGATCACTTACCTTTAATAGAATTTTCTTATAATAATAGTTATCATACAAGTATCAATGCTGCACCATTCGAAGCACTTTATGGACTAAAGTGTCGAACCCCAGTCTGTTGGGCAGAAATTGGGGAAAAGCAACTATCTGGACCTGAGATAGTGCAAGAAACAACTGATAAGATTATTCAAGTCAAGGAACGACTAAAAGCAGCACGTGATCGACAGAAGAGCTATGCCGATAATCAACGCAAACCCTTGGAGTTTCAAGTATGAGAAAAAGTATTATTAAAGGTCTCTCCTTGGAAAGGAGTTGTAAGATTCATCAAACGGGGAAAGCTAAGTCCCAGGTATATTGGACCTTTTAAGATTATTAGAAGAACAGGACCTGTAGCCTATGAGCTACAACTGCCAGAGGAAATGGCAGGAATACATGATGTATTTCATGTATCTAATCTAAAAAAGTGTTTAGCTGATGAATCACTGATAGTACATCTTAAAGATATAGAGGTAAATGAACAACTCAAGTTTGTAGAAAGACCTCTACAAATTGAAGACAGGAAAGTCAAGAATCTTAAGCATAGGAGATTAGTTTTGGTCAAAGTGAAGTGGGACTCCAAAAGAGGACCTGAGTACACATGGGAGCTTGAATCAGAAATGCAAAAGAAATATCCGCATTTATTCCAGTAGATCTCGAGGACGAGCTCTAAAACAAGGTTGGGAGAATGTAACAACCCTCGGTAAAACCAATACCCTCATAAAATTCCCGACACCCCAGTATATCTTAAAATATTCCTTTGTCTTATAATACACCCGTATGTTTAAACCGAGCCCGAAATATGTTATAACATATAAAATAAATTAAAAACAATAAAAATTAAGTTGAGGCGGGCCGCGTAGACCCACCCCAACCACTTACGCGGGTGGACCTACACACTTAATCAGCAGCGTTCGGGGACAGACTCCTGTGTGATTCGGTAATTCTCCTTATTACCGTACCTGAGTGTTTTTTGTAATAACTGACACACTTAATTAAATGAATGTTTGAGATAACAGAGTTTGTGTTAACGGTATTAACCTGAAAATGTCTGGTGTCACACAATAACACATATCTTTGACGAAAAAATGTATTACAAACAAACAAACACTATAGGCTACCAATATTGCATTCCTATTGAAATCAGACACTAAATTAATACGGTGCAAAAACAACTTACATATGCTATAAACGTTTCAAAGGCAAGAAGGTATGAACGTTAAGACTATGTTGACAATATAAGTAGGGAGAATATAGTTACAAGGGTTAGATTGATATGTTGTACATTTGCATTCATGGTTAAGAATTGCATATAAGACAACGGAGTACCCACCTCTCCCCAACATCTATGCTCTTTTAGGAAGTTAGGAGGCATTAAGTGGGTACATTTACCCAACTAAGCCACCATAGTCGTCTTAAGGCAGAAAAAATGTAGTTCTAATATAAGGGTAAGAAGACTTAATTCTTTGTAGTGAAGCATAAAACTAAATGAAGGCCCCACCACTTGCTGTCATATACATGCACATATGATATGTCACCAGTCACCGGTTGTGCCTTCATCTTCTAATAGTTAATAACGTTTGGGCACCCATTTTGAATGCATTTGAATGATTTAGAGTGTAGAATAACGTGATGAAATTGAGCCCTTAAGTGGTTAATTATACACACATCCCTTTACTCAAGTGTTGTGACCAATCTTGATTTCTTGTTTCTCCTTTTGATATGTTGGTGATGTCAAATAACGATACACTATAAAAAATACACTTATGATCACTATGGTAGAAAAAACGCACACCCATAACAAGCATCATTCCTTTAGTATTCGTCTAAACTTTATGCATCAAAAAGTAAATATACACAACTGGCGTTGGCCTAGTGGTAAAGGTGTACGCCCCTTCCTCGAGTATATGCTTCAACAGGAATCACACAAGGGTAGATTATAAATCTCTAGTAAAATGACCGCCCGTAACAAAATACATTACATAGCATTACATAGTCCTTTTTAGGGATTGGCGACTTACCCATTCAGTGACTTTGGCACTGGACGTTCCCCAAACGGGTACTGTCGGGTCGGGTGAATTCAATAATAGACGAGGTGTTGGTTCATAGCCTCATTCGAGGTGTGGAGTAGATTTAGATTGTTGTAGCGTATGTTTAGATTAGGGTCGATCAAAATAAAAGTAACTATGCACACGAATATTACATTTTAACTATATACGTTCACAAAAAGTAACTATACAAGCGAGCATCAACTAAGCACCGTAAATTTTATATTTTTCATTTTAATATATTTCTCATATAAAATAGAATCGAATAATTGTCCCATTACACTTGATTATAAAAGTGGTTTCTATCTTTTTTTAAGTAAATTTCATTAACAAAAGTTGTTTCTATCTAACATAATTATAAGATATACCCATTTAGAAAATACTAGTTTTGTAATTATAAAATTCTAGCGGATAAGAGGTCATGGTTGCGATATGGTATTATAAAATTTTATAAAAAAAGCAATTATAATTATATATTAAGTTAATAAATTGGGTTTTTATATTCTCTTTACAAGATTCAGAACATTAAATAGAATATCCCTTTAGTTCTTTTTTTTTTCTTTCTAAAAACTGACATTTTATATTCTACCAGAACTTGATTTCACCAGATAAACCTTTCGTTCCAGGGCTTTACTTTAGTCAGCTGTGGATTGGGATCCCCGATAAACGTGAGTATAAATTCTGTTGTTGAAAAACAATTTATTTAATTTGTATTTATTAAGATTTGGGTTCTTGAAAATTAATAGGTAAGATGGTATATTTAGATATATAAATGGTTTATCAAATGAAAAAAAGGTAATGCAAGTGGAGAATTATTAATCATATGGAAAATTTGAAAGGCGAGGAACGGTAACGTGTTTAACAACTCTCCTATGATCTTCATTTGGAAAACGATAGAGTTCATAAAGAAGACACGTTTTTGTGGGTTAAGACTTAAGAATAGAGGAGAATGATCAAATACAAACCGCATTTTGCATACAAACTGTAAGAATCACTTAAAAAGTGTCACGTGACATCCAACCAATTATAGAGAAATGATAAAATAATATCCTAGATAATATTAATTATATTGAATTCCCTATAAATTTGCTAAGAAGCAATTAATTCTTTATTTGGATCTTGCTTTTGTTTTCAATGTGTTGATTAAAAAAAGTGTTGATATCATTCAAATATGTGCTAAAATCAATTATTTTGATTAACTTTCATGTGCTAATATAATTCAAAAGTGTTACTTTTATGTATATATTGTTTTGTTATGTGTTAATTTAACTTTTTTTAAGTGCTATGATCTGTTTTTACGGTTTGTAGGATAAATATGGTTTGTACCGGAACCAACCCCTAAGAATAGATCCTTGTATCATAGTCTTAGTTGGGAGAGATGATGTGACTTTAACGTTCGGGATGTAATTATGTAATGTCCTTTATTTTTGGGATTTCCATCTTCTTGTTGGCTTCGTTTTTTTCCTGGATTTTTATAAATAGTTGTCAAAACACCAGATGTAAGAATTAATGTTAAACAGATAATCTTTTTATTTTATTTTTTTAACAACAAACTAACTAAATCCTAATCTACTCCTATAAACCATCAATAGAATTTGACTTAAAAGATAGAGGTAATGTCCCTCGGAGCTAAATAATCTTTTTATTAAAATAGCAATTTTTATACATAATTTACTTTTCTTTTTTAAGTCTACCCTATCATTCCACGTAAAATGATAGATGCATGGTTCTCCTTCAACACTTAACCATAAACAAGAAAGACTTGATTGGGGCTAATATTTATGTTACTTGATGGGTAGTTAGACCATGTGTAGTGGGGCGGTTTTTTTTTTAAATTCCAAAAAAAATGCCCAAAAACGCCTCCCCCCCCATTACATAGGGCGTTATTTTGTAATTTTTTTGAAAAAAAAGGTGACCAGCGTTTTATATAAAACGCTCAACAACAACTTGCTTTAGTCTGACATGTTTGACTGGCAGCCTTTTATAGGTCCAAGTGTAAGTTTCTTTCTTTTTCTTTTTTTATCATTTTTAGTGATTGGAAGGGGCATTATTTGGGCATTATTCTCACTACGCCACTTTTGCAATAACGCCCCATGCTGACTGGACTGCCACGTGTCGGATAATGCCCCATGGTGAGGGTATTATTTTTCTTAACCATTAATGACTTGGTTTTCCCGAAAAGTGGCACAACTTGATGGGTAGTTAGGAGATTAAAAAATGACTTGGTTTTCCCGAAAAGTGGCACAACAAGTATACGCTTTTCGACGATATTATTCATTTCCCGTTCCTTTGGTATAGTAGTAGGAACCAGAAATGTAAAATTTTACGGATCGAGTGTTGAAAAATCCACTATTGTATATATAACCCTTTTCATGCCCCGACGTTTTGCTATGAGTGTCTTTTTCAATAAATACTATCGTTCTAAAGAAAAGATAAATGTAACCAATGCATGGTAACAATCAGAATTTTAGAATCTAAAGAGGAATAGGTGAAATAGGACATGTAGAACATCAAAGGGGTGAGTTACTATTTGTCGCGTAGGCTTTTAAATATATGTATATGATGCGAGCTTAATCTTCTACTTAGAGTGTTTCTAAGGTATGTGTTATGGTTTCGTGATGGAACACAAGGTGATTAGTTAGACTTGAAGTTTGGAGGGAGAACACCACGCCCTTCCTTTATCTCGCAAAAAAAAAAAAAAACAAAAAACAAAAAAAACCCGGAAGGGTTGGACCCCCATATTTCATGCATCCTTCAACCTACTCTCTCTTTCTCTTTCTCTTTCTCTTCTTTCACTCTCTATATATTTATATTAAAAAATTATAGAAAAGTCAATGAATGATGCGGGATCAATACAACATAGGTTGAATAGTGAGGGTGAGGAATAGGAGGAGATCGTAATGTGATGTTGCGATGAAAGTAAAGGACGAATGAAAAAGGATTAGTACAACACATAGCCAAACAAGGAATTTTCGAAGGTGAGAGAGGATGGTAGAGTAATTCCATGCATTTCATAACATACTAAGGACAAGTGCCTAAATCTTTGGCCACATAAATACAATTCTAAGTCATAATCATGTTTGATATTGTCGTTTCAAACGTTAATAATCACATACTTAGTTTGGCTTTAACTTTATGGACATTACATGGGTTAATTAGGCAATTTTAACAAAATTCTGAAATCTTTCTATTTTAAACCATGACATGATACTAGGCATCTTAGCCTTTAAAATCTTTATATAAAAATGATCATTATCTTTCCTGAATAACATAACATAGGCAGCACTATCTTGAAATAATCTATGTAGCTTTTTCTCAGCAATGGATTTAGGCAAGCCATGTTCATTTAGTTGGCATTTGGTGCATTGTATATCCGGCTTGATCGATATGCACTTTGAGTATCATATTTTTTCTTCTAGACTAGTTATCTCTATGTATGCACTACGGATTATTTGACAGTGGCCTCTCATCGATCTTCTGCTCGAACCCTGATCACAAATTAAGAACATATGCTATCGCTATAGATAGGGTGGTAGTACTCATCGTGGCACTGTTGCATAGAGTACGTGTTCGAGCCAACTTTGATGTGTTTCACTAACTTGAAATTATTTAAAATCAATGATGATTCCCACTTAATAAAGACCACCAAGGTTCAATACTTATGGTTTAAGTTGTCACCTTTCATATTGAATTCTTTAGAGCACTAGCACTTCACCAAAGATTATCCAACAATCTTGTGCATGCACTCTTCTCATCCTTTTGAGTTTTCACATGAAGCTTCATACACCACGTTCCATGCATGTGTAGAACACAATGGAAAACCGAAAACCCTATTTCATTTTGTATAGGGATGACACTTACATATGTTGTGCACAAATACCTTAAAGGTGTAAAAAAATTATAGATGAAGGTTTGTTACCCAAAAATACACACAAATAGTTCAATTAGTAATATATGATTTTTGATATGCTGAGATAAGGTTTAAAAACATACTTGGTGTACAACACAAATATGTAATTGTTGATATATAGTTGTCCAAGTAGATAGAGGATGCAGACTTGGACCAAATAGATTGGAAAATAGTCAAACACTCAAATTTAATACAGGTATAACATTCGTTTAGTTTTAAGTTACAAAGTTCACAAGTAATAGACGAAAACATGTCTATCCTATGATAAACTAGGTTATCACCACGTGTGTTACACGGATTGAATAAATGAATTTTATATACTAAATAATAAAACAATATATCTTTAAAACCCTCATTTATTGCACGAATTGAATAAATATAATTTTATATACTAAATAATAAAACAACATATCTTTAAAAACCTCATTTATTGCAAAAAGTTATATCTATAAGAACCATATTTATTGTACGAGTTGAATAAATGTAATTTTATATACCAAATAATTAAAAGTTATATCTTTAAAACCATGCGTATTACACGGGTTGAATAAATATAATATTGTTTACCAAATAGTAAAAAGTTATATCTTGAAAAACTCTCGTGTATTACACGGGTTGAATAAATATGATTTTATATACCAAAGAGTAAATTGTGATTTTGGCCCATGTGGTTATATCACTTTTACCCTATTAGCCCAAAATAGGATTTTTTTAACATATGTGCCTTCATAGTCTCTATAACTAACTATTTTGGCCCCTGAGTCTAAGTTAACCCCTTACCTTGGTTAATTATTTGTCACATTCAAGTCACATGATGGGTATATTTGTAATTTCTCCTCCCCCTTTATTGACACCTATTAAAAACAATTATTACCCACTTATCACCACAAAAATATATTCACATTATCAAGATAAACTTTGTCCCAATCAAATCTTTGTGATGATATATCCACATTATCAAGATAAAGACATCTTAACTTTGTAAAGTTTTGAAGTGTGGCCAGATTCGGGTTTTCAAGTCTTAGCGAACGAATTCCGTAGGAGAATAATGAAGAAAGATTAAGAGTTTCCAGCCTACTCAGCTGTGATAATTCTCCAGGAATCTGACCGAAAAATATGAATTCGACACTTTAAAATTTTCAAACTTGCAAAACTGCCAAATCTCGAAGGAATCTGTGAGAAATTGAAGTTATTTGC
The DNA here is from genome assembly GCA_030545235.1 of Helianthus tuberosus. Taxonomy (NCBI): domain Eukaryota; kingdom Viridiplantae; phylum Streptophyta; class Magnoliopsida; order Asterales; family Asteraceae; genus Helianthus; species Helianthus tuberosus. The sequence continues at coordinate 18,685 of JARYGA010056135.1, forward strand.
AGCAAGATTTAGGCTTTCAAGATTCTGCAGATCAAAAAGAACACTGGAATCATTAATTCCAACCGAAATCGCTTCGCTGCTTAAATCCAGACCGATAACTTGACCAGTCGTGCTGCAAGTTACACCCAACCAACTGCAGCAATCTGTGACATGTGGCAGCGATCTTGACATATCTTATGATACCAGGTTCATCAGCATATCTAAAAGGATGGTGTATCATGTCAAAGCCATGTAAATCAAGAATTAGCATATTGTTTATATGGCTAAAAAACTTAAACTTACTTGGGAAGTGCTTCCTCTAACAGTCTAACTTATACTGTTCCCCAACCGACCGCCAAGCTAGTCCGCTACTTCAAATCCGTCACCGAAGCCACGAATTCCCAACTCCCATAAACTACGACCCACCATTTACAATACCCGATTTCCCTGAAAAACTCAAACTACCAATGCTATTCATCCGATGCAAACCCCCCATCACAATTATCTCAGATTTGTTCTCTCTAGGGCTATATTGAAAACATATCCCTTATGGATTCACACCAAAACCTTGTTCTCCATAAAACCCCATATCCATCACACAATCCACAATAACAAATACCCAAATTTCAAAACCCTAGATTCTCAAATACCTAGACACAAACAACCCCAAAGATTGATAAAAATCAAAACTTGATATCATTTACACTAACAAACCCTAGATTCTCAAATACCGAGATAGAAACAACCCCAAATATTGATAAACATCAAAACTTGATATCTTTAACACTAACCCAGATGATAGATCGATCTGATTTTACACGAAATCATATTAGAAAAATAATAACTCTTGATGAACATAAAAGGGGGATAACTTTTTTCTCAGTTAAATGTTGTATATGCTTCTCACTGGAAGCATATTTCTTGATTTGGTTGAAGAAGATGAACTGATAAAGAAAAGGTAGGGTTTTATTTATAAAGTCAGTAAAGGGGATGATAAATTACAAATATACACATCATGTGACTTGCATGTGACAAATAATCAACCAGGGTAAGAGGTTGAGTTAGACTCGGGGGGGCCAAAATAGTTAGTTATAGGGACCATGGGGGCACAAATGTTAAAAAATCATATTTTGGGCTAATATAGTAAAAGTGATATAACCACATGGGCCAAAATCGTAATTTACTCTATACCAAATAATAAGAAAATTATATTTAAAAAAATTAATGGATATACTCAGTATACGATAACTAGGGTGATTGCGGAAATGATTAATGAAAAGAAGATACAGTGGTCAAACATGTAACACCCCGAAAACGGGTTTGGTAATCAAACTCCGTTAATACTAAAAGACGGGTAAAGTACCGTTAGTAGTAAAAAAAATAATAACCCGGCAAATATTTGGATTTAAATAAGAAATCCTAATATTAAATACAAGCGAATCAAAGTTTTAAGGAATTGAGTTTATAAGAGCCCGAGTTAACGGGACTTAAAATAAACCGGGTTATAACTCCCGGGACCCACTAAGTAACTAGGAATATCAACCTAGTTAGTTAAGTGTTTTAAGAATTATAAGAAAGCTTGGTTAAAATACCCTTTATAAAACTTGAATAAGTGAGGAACCAAAGTTGGATGACTTGAAAAAGGGTTTATAAAAAAAAATAACACAACACACACTTAAGGTGTGTGTGCGTGTGTGGAGATCGACCAGGAGGGTGCTCCCAAGAGCTCAAACCCTAAAACTCAACAAATCATAAAATTGAAGCTTAATTCAAGGCCAAAATCGATGCATGAATACATAGAAACGATCACCTAGTCATGGGGATCATAAGGTATGTCAAAATTTACAATTTGGTTTCATCTCAAATTCTTGATGATTTGTGAAATCGAAATCTGGGTTTGATTATTTGATGTTTATATGAAATTAGCAATGAAAACATGTTTAGGAGTAAACCCTAGTCAATAACATGTTGAATTAGTGGTTAATCTATGAAATTCGTGATAATCAATTGATAAGTTAAATGGGTTTTGTAAAAATAAGATGAACACAAGAATCATGACTATCAAAAGTGGTGTTACTTGATTACTATGAAAAGATTCTGATATTAGTATGCATGCTTGTCATAATGGAATCGATATGTATGTTTATATTGGGCAAAAATATCAAGTTATGAACTAGTTAGCAAATGTGTAGAATTATGCCAATTAGGTGTTTGTTAAAATGCCTAAATGAGAAGTAAGTGTTGAAATTCAAGTGAAACGCATAATTGGCAAGCTTGAGTAATTACATGAGATGTGGGATAAAACGGGTCCTAATCATAATGTTGGTTTGCCTTAATCATGCATATTATATGATTAAAGGTAGTTGACTTTAGAAAGTCAAACAAACCTATGATGAAGTCGAATAGAAGTTTCGACATAAGATCCGTAAGATGAAATAGTCATAATTAATGATGACTAATCTAACCATCTTACGAATTATGATGCTAGTTTGACTCTTGACAAGCTAGATGGAGGCTTGGGGAAAGAAGCGGGTCAAACGGATCGTATACACGGAAAAGAGCATAATCCGTATACAAGGTAAGTAAAGCTTACACTCTAATTATTTAATACCTATTGGTTTGATAGTGTAACAACTCTCATAAAAAGTCATAATTATTAAATTAATTAGTCCAAAAGGAAACCCTAATTGAGACACCCAAGTGATTCTGAACAAACCCTAGAATTTTCATAATTTTCAGAATCAGGATTAGGGCCCCTAAAACTCAGGGGGGGTTAAACCCTATTGACGATTATCCAAATTGTGAGCTGTAGAAATCGAATTTACGAAAACTATCAACTCAGCTAAGCTAGTCCCAAACGTGGCAACCTATAGCTAGAAAATAGGTCTCACGCGGCCCACGTGAGGATAAGCCAAAACTAAAGCGGGCCGCGTAAGGGTAAAATTTTACCTATAAATAGAGGGCCTTGGGACTTGAATTCTGAAAGAAAAACGACGTAAAAATTCGCAATATTCACTGAGATACGAACAGTATACTCTAAATTCACACACGGGTCTCGAAATTCTGCTGCAAAACAGGGTATTAGCACAATCGCTGCTACGATTCATTTTCCGATGATCAATATATCCAATGAATGTTTAAGTGCCGCCCACATTAGGGTTATACTTTATCGTTCGTCATTAATTTGACGGATCATCGTTAATTCGATGGATAAAGTATTATACTTTGTCGTTCATCATTAATTTGACGGATCATCGTTAATTCGATGGATGAAGTATTGCACTTTTACATTCATTGTGAAGATTTGATCTCGTGAGTTATCGTAATTGCTGGATTGATTACTAACCCAGTTTTGTGTGCATTGTTATTTAAATTAGGTTAACAAGGTTAAATCATAGACTAGACTCTGTCCGTATTAAATCAGCAATGTGAGTCATTCTCTCTTTTTATCAAATCTATTTACAAAACCCTATTTATTTCAAAGTTATAATTACAGGGATTAAGTTTATGTAATCACCATATTACAGCCGGTATGTGGGGTTTTGTATACATTACTTGATAATCTTCACCATTGGGGCAGCCAATGGGTGATATGACCATAGTCACAGACACCGTTGGACGAATGGGCCAACGGGTCGAGTGACAAAGTACTGTGGGTAGTTGGTTTGATATCAGAAACATTGTAATCTTCCTTAATACTGTAAATTATAACAAATGTGTCATTTTAGTAAATAGAATGATTCACTCAGTATTTCCCGCTGACAAAACCTTTTTCAAACATGTTTCAGGTGATTTGCTGTAATTCAGGAAAAAGTGCTGGGAAGCATTTCAAGCTTAAGATAGTGGCTCATTATAAAAATAAGGAAATAAGTTTGTAACATAAAGATTTTATAAAAATTATACTTTTGTAAATTATTGGGGTTTTATCCCGAATTGTGAAATAAAATAATCGGGGAAAATTTTAGCTTTAAACGATCCTGTTAAATAAACTTCCGCTGTTAAACTCAATTAAATAAATACCACGGGATTTCTGTTCCGCGGCTCCTGAGACGGGTCAAACCGGGTCGAGGGCCATGACAGAAAAAGGTGGTATCAGAGCCACTGAGTTAAGCTAATTAAGTATTTCGAAATACTTAATTTTTCCTGATTACTATTATGTGATTTTGTGTATTATTAACTGATTATTTGTTAGTTACAGTATGGGTAAGAAAAAGCTAGCAAGCATCTATCTTAAATTAGATAGATCATTCCATGAGAAGGGAAGTTCATCCCGAACCAAATCCTCGAATCAGGCTGAAATTCCTGAAGAAGGAATATTTGTGCGAAAGGCACAATACGAGGAATCACTTTCTCCTAGAAGGAGGGAGATGATTATTAAGAAAAGTAAAGAGAAAATCCGAGAAAAGAAGATAAAACAAGAAACCCAGGAATTAATTGATAAATCACCTTGGGAAGATAAGCTAGATGAAAAATGGGCAAATTTATATATGCTAGCCACAGTAGCAGAAAATATAAATCTTTAGATATTTTAAAGTTTAGCACCCTACCCTCACAATCTAGAAACCCTGTGTGATAAATAAAAATTTCAAAACCTAAGTATGTGTTCCAGTTATCTTTGTAATAAATTAAACGATTATTTATGAAATTTAACTTAGTATTTTATGCATTTTGCATATATGCTACATCAGCATGAGTGGGATATCTGAAGCTTTTCAGAACCTTAATCTTTACCCAGTGAATATCGAAGCTTCCAAAGAATATACTAGATACTTTCCCGATATAGAACAACCAGTAGAATTCAAGGCTCCACCTTTGAAAAAGCCAAAACAAAAGAAAAGAAGTTATGTAGGATGGAGGAAGATACGTAAGAAAAAGCCAGCTCCAAACTTCCCAAAATAAACAATCCTTTGAAAAAGGGAAAAGAAATTATAACCGGAGAAAGTTCCAAACCACAGGAAATGGAAACTGAAGACAAAGAGGAGGTTAAGGAGATAGGAATACAGATGGAGGAGGTTACTAAAGAGATAGTAATGGAAATTGGGCAAGGCTCTAGACCAACTCAGATAGAAATCGGAGAGAGCTCCAATCCAATCCAGGAAAGGACTTTTCAAGATGAAATAGATTTCTTATTGGCAAGCTGTGAAACAATTCAGCCTGTCAATAATAATAATAATAATAATATTTTTAATTATTCTCTTGTAAACCAACTCCCTATGAATTGGGAAACAGCAATTCCAGACCCAATAGTCCACTCTCAACCCATAGGAATGGACGAATGGTGGACAAACGATTGGCAATTCCAAAATATTGTCAACGATCCTTACTCTTTTCTTCCACAATTCGATCCAGAACCCCTACCTAATCCACCCATGAGTAATGAAAACATGGCTGAACTTCGCCACTTTGGTGAAGAGTTGTTTGATGCTGGAACTAGAATCAGGGAAATAGGGGGACAGATTGCCTGGAAGTACGATGAGAGGGAACTGCGTTTTTAGAACAGCAAGTGACAAAAGATAGTAGGATGGTAAAACGGTGTTTGTATAATAGTTAGTCTGTAAATAACGAATAAAACTCTGTAAGATATTGGTGTGTAACGATGCATACTATACTAGATATAAAATGAAATCGAGAAATCGATTGTTTTAACTATACCTGTATTATAAAATTTTCTGATTGTTTGTATGTAATTATTATTTAGCAGATACTAATAAAATTTATATATATATTATCGGATGGCAAACAGTGGTAATGAACCTATAAATGAACTTAATCAGTCTGAGCAACATCCAGGAGATCAATATATGACTCGGCAAGATATCGAAAACATTGTTGCTCAAGGGATAGCTAATGCTATTCCAGCATTCGTTGCTGCTATCAAGAATCCACCCGAACCACAACAAATTGTCCCTAGTAAACAGATTACTGAAGATAACTTCAGTAATAGTGTAAATGGAGGCAATAATCATGTTAATCATAATAAGGAACCACATCAAGCTCCATTACCCAAGAAAATGAAAACTGCAACGTCTGGTTGCACTTTCAAAGAATTTCTTGCTTGTAAACCCACTGAATTTGCAGGCAATGAAGGAGCAACTGCATTACTGCGTTGGTTAGAGAAAACCGAAGCAGTTATTGCAATAAGTAAATGTGGTAAAGATGATCAGGTTATGTATGCGTCCAATCTATTCAAAGAAGGAGCACTCGAATGGTGGAACACTGTGTTACAATCAAAAGGAAGAATAATAGCTTATGCTATGACTTGGGAAGAATTTAAGGGTTTAGTAGAAAGAAAATTCTGTCCCGAGTATGAAAAGGAACAGATGGCGAATAAGTTTCTAAATCATCGGATGATGGGTGTGGATTGTCGCGGTTATACCTCGACATTCTTTGAATATGCTAGAGTGGTACCAACACTGGCTTCGCCAGAACCGGTACTCATTTCTCGCTATATTTGGGGGCTAATTAGTGAAATCCGCAATATTGTTAAAGCTGCGAGACCTCGCACTATTGATGATGCGGTGGAATTAGCCAATACTCTAACCGATGAACTGGTACGCACAAGAGATGAAGATCGGAAAAAGGAATTGGCTCAGAAGATTACCCAAGGATTTCGGGCGGGTAATAGTAATAATTTCAAGAAAAGAGGAACAGGGCAATATTCAAATCCACCTTTCTGTAGAAATTGCAAAAGGAAGCATTACGGAAAATGTAATTTAACCTGCAACCTTTGCAAGGGTATAGGACACCGTGAAGAAAACTGCAGAAAGAAAACCGTAATCTGTTTTAACTGTGGAGAAGCGGGGCATTATAAAACAGAATGTCCTAAATTAGTCAAACCAGTAGATAACAAACCCAAGACGACCGAAGGAACTACAAAGAAGAATGCCAGAGCATTTCAGCTGACCACTCAAGAAGCAGAACTCATTCCGGATGTGATAGCGGGTACGTTCTTAGTTCACAACGTGTACGCAAAAGTATTATTTGACTCTGGTGCAAACAAAGTTTTATAAGTACTTCATTCTGCCAAGCTCTTAGTTTACCTTTAACCAATATTAGGCAGATTTTTACAGTTGAAACAGCAGACGGAAATTCAGTTAAAATAGATAAAGTTTTGCAAGAAGGAAACATAGAACTTTTAGGACATAAATTCTCTGCAAAATTATTGCCGATGAAATTAGCTGAATTTGATGTTGTATTAGGAATGGATTGGTTAGTAGCCAACCATGCTAGAATCCTTTGTGATCAAAATTCCATAGAAATTCAATCACCCACCGGAGAAGTGATTAGGATTACAGGAGATCAACCACGTAAGCCCATGAAGTTCATATCAGTAATGAAAGTTGCTAGTTATGAACGAAAACAAGGAATAGTGTATATGATTTCAGTAATCATTAGCACTAAGGGAAAAGATCTTAAGGAAATACCAGTAGTCTCAGAATATCCTGAAGTATTTCCAGAAGATTTACCGGGATTACCTCCAGACAGGGAAGTCGAATTTAGGATTCATCTAATTCCAGGAACTATACCGATAGCCAAGGCACCTTATCGGTTAGCACCCACAGAAATGTTAGAACTGAAAAAGCAATTAGATGAATTACTAAGTAAAGGATTCATACAACCTAGCTCATCCCCTTGGGGAGCGCCAGTGTTGTTTGTCAAGAAAAAGGATGGTTCAATGAGAATGTGTATCGATTATAGGGAATTGAATAAGGTTACAACTAAGAATCGATATCCATTACCTAGGATTGATGATCTTTTTGATCAACTTCAAGGGGCTAGATATTTTTCTAAGATAGATTTACGCTCCGGATATCATCAATTGAAGGTACAAGAAGAAGACATACCTAAAACTGCTTTCAGAACTAGGTATGGTCATTACGAGTTTACAGTCATGCCCTTCGGATTAACAAATGCGCCTGCAGCATTTATGGACATGATGAATAGGATCTGTAAACCGTACTTGGATAAATTTGTAATTGTCTTCATAGACGATATACTCATTTATTCCAAAAGTCAGACAGAGCATTGTGAACATCTTCATGCACTCTTAACTTTGTTAAGAAAAGAAAAGTTGTACGCCAAATTCTCGAAATGTGAATTTTGGCTAAAGGAAGTGCAATTTTTAGGACACATGGTGAATCATGAAGGTATTCATGTAGATCCTGCTAAGATAGAGGCAATTACCAAATGGAAGGTTCCACAAACAGCAATGGAAATAAGAAGTTTTATAGGTTTAGCTGGATATTATAGACGGTTTATTAAGGATTTTTCTAAGATAGCTATACCATTAACTAAGCTAACCTGTAAAGCTACTAAGTTTGAATGGGGACCCAAACAAGAAGAAGCTTTTAGAATTTTGAAACAGAAATTAACCCATGCACCAATCTTAGCCTTACAAGAAGGAACTGAAGATTTTGAAGTATATTGTGATGCTTCAAAATTAGGATTTGGATGTGTGCTTATGCAACGCAAGAAGGTAATTGCATATGCATCAAGGCAATTGAAAAAGCACGAAGAAAACTATACGACTCATGATTTAGAATTAGGAGCCGTAATTTTTGCCCTTAAGATTTGGAGACATTATCTGTACGAAAGTAAGTTTACTATCTATACAGATCATAAGAGTTTAAGATATATCTTTGGGCAAAAAGAGTTAAACATGAGGCAAAGGAGATGGATGGAAATCCTAAGTGACTACGACTGTGATATTCAGTATCACGAAGGAAAGGCGAATGTAGTTGCAGATGCCTTAAGTCGTAAGTATTATGAGAAAAAACGACGGGTTCGTGCTCTCAGATTAAATCTACAAATAGATTTAATGGAACAATTGAAGAATATTCAAGCTACAGCAATCAAGGATGATGCTGAAGGAATGAAAGGACGAATCAAGGAATTAGAACAAGGAGCAGATGGAATTTGGAGATTCCACAAAAGTAGAATTTGGGTACCTAAGCAGGGAGACTTAAGATCTAAGATTTTAGAAGAAGCACATAAATCTAGGTATACTATACACCCAGGAAACAATAAGATGTACCAAGATTTAAGAAAGAACTTTTGGTGGATAGGAATGAAAAAGCACATAGCCAGCTATGTTTCTAAATGTCTTGCTTGTTCACAAGTTAAGGCAGAACATCAGAAACCTTCAGGTCTACTACAACAGTTAGAGATGCCAGTGTGGAAATGGGAACTTATAACAATGGATTTTGTTACTAAGTTACCCAAAACCAGAAAAGGTAATGATGCGATTTGGGTAATTGTGGATCGATTAACCAAATCAGCTCACTTCTTACCAATGAAAGAAACCTTTAGCATCGAAAGACTGGCTAAATTGTATGTAGATGAAGTTGTATCCTTACATGGAGTTCCACTCTCCATTGTTTCGGATAGAGATAGTCGTTTTACTTCCCATTTCTGGAAAAGTTTCCAGCAAGCTATGGGAACTCGACTAAATTTGAGCACTGCATATCATCCCCAAACAAATGGGCAAAGTGAAAGAACGATCCAAACTCTAGAAGACATGCTCCGAGCATGTGTAATAGACTTTGGTGGAAGTTGGGATGATCACTTACCATTAATTGAATTCTCCTATAACAATAGTTATCACTCAAGCATTGATACTGCTCCATTTGAAGCATTATATGGAAGAAAATGCAGAACTCCAGTTTGTTGGGCAGAAATAGGAGAAAGCCAATTATCGGGTCCAGAGATTGTGCAAGAAACAACTGATAAGATCACTCAAATCAAAGAAAGGCTGAAGACGGCTCGAGATCGCCAGTAGAGTTATGCAGACAATAGAAGCAAGCCGCTAGAATTCCAAGTTGGAGACAAGGTATTATTGAAAGTTTCTCCTTGGAAAGGAGTTGTTAGATTTGGTAAGAAAGGAAAGCTAAGTCCAAGATACGTAGGACCATTTCCAGTGATCCAACGTATAGGACCAGTAGCTTATCGTTTACAATTACCAGAAAACTTATCTGGAGTACATGATGTATTTCATGTATCCAATCTAAAGAAATGCTTATCAGATGAATCACTGGTAATACCTCTTCAAGACATAGAGGTAAACGAAAAGTTGAAATTCGTTGAGAGACCTCTTCAAATTGAGGATCGAAAGATCAAGTTTCTCAAGCACAAACGACTAGTTCTAGTCAAAGTCAGATGGGATTCAAAAAGAGGAGCTGAGTACACTTGGGAGCTGGAATCAGAAATGAAGAAAAAGTATCCTCAATTATTCCAATAAATCTCGAGGACGAGATTTTTATTAAGGTGGGGAGAATGTAACAACTCTCATAAAAAGTCATAAATATTAAATTAATTAGTCCAAAAGGAAACCCTAATTGAGACACCCAAGTGATTCTGAACAAACCCTAGAATTTTCATAATTTTCAGAATCAGGATTAGGGCCCCTAAAACTCAGGGGGGTTAAACCCTATTGAAGATTATCCAAATTGTGAGCTGTAGAAATCGAATTTACGAAAACTATCAACTCAGCTAAGCTAGTCCCAAACGTGGCAACCTATAGCTAGAAAATAGGTCTCACGTGGCCCGCGTGAGGATAAGCCAAAACTAAAGCGGGTCGCGTAAGGGTAAAATTTTACCTATAAATAGAGGGCCTTGGGACTTGAATTCTGAAAGAAAAACGACGTAAAAATTCGCAATATTCACTGAGATACGAACAGTATACTCTAAATTCACACACGGGTCTCGAAATTTTGCTGCAAAACAGGGTATTAGCACAATCGCTGCTACGATTCATTTTCCGATGATCAATATATCCAATGAATGTTTAAGTGCCGCCCACATTAGGGTTATACTTTATCGTTCGTCATTAATTTGACGGATCATCGTTAATTCGATGGATAAAGTATTATACTTTGTCGTTCATCATTAATTTGACGGATCATCGTTAATTCGATGGATGAAGTATTTCACTTTTACATTCATTGTGAAGATTTGATATCGTGAGTTATCGTAATTGCTGGATTGATTACTAACCCAGTTTTGTGTGCATTGTTATTTAAATTAGGTTAACAAGGTTAAATCATAGACTAGACTCTGTCCGTATTAAATCAGCAATGTGAGTCATTCTCTCTTTTTATCAAATCTATTTACAAAACCCTATTTATTTCAAAGTTATAATTACAGGGATTAAGTTTATGTAATCACCATATTACAGCCGGTATGTGGGGTTTTGTATACATTACTTGATAATCTTCACCATTGGGGCAACCAATGGGTGATATGACCATAGTCACAGACACCATTGGACGAATGGGCCAATGGGTCGAGTGACAAAGTACTGTGGGTAGTTGGTTTGATATCAGAAACATTGTAATCTTCCTTAATACTGTAAATTATAACAAATGTGTCATTTTAGTAAATAGAATGATTCACTCAGTATTTCCCGCTGACAAAACCTTTTTCAAACATGTTTCAGGTGATTTGCTGTAATTCAGGAAAAAGTGCTGGGAAGCATTTCAAGCTTAAGATAGTGGCTCATTATAAAAATAAGGAAATAAGTTTGTAACATAAAGATTTTATAAAAATCATACTTTTGTAAATTATTAGGGTTTTATCCCGAATTGTGAAATAAAATAATCGGGGAAAATTTTAGCTTTAAACGATCCTGTTAAATAAACTTCCGCTGTTAAACTCAATTAAATAAATACCACGGGATTTCTGTTCCGCGACTCCTGAGACGGGTCAAACCGGGTCGAGGGCCGTGACAGATAGGTCGTGAATAGTAAGTCTTGTTTTAATCTATGATGTTCCGACACGGCAAGTGCAGTCCGGAACAAAAGGCAATGGTCATAAATCATGTTTAATGGATAAAAAGGAGCTAATGCGGTTAATTAGTCATGAAATGACTAAAAGATAACGAGTTTTTAAATGGTTACCTTATAAGGTAAACCATTGTAAATAATAAGGGTAAAATGGTACTTTGGTCACTTGTTGACAATAACCGTTAAATTGGGGAAAGACACGTTATAGCATGGGTTATAATGGGTCAAAGAAACCAATAGATGATTTACAAGTAGAACGACTATACGGTGTAAACCGGAGTTAGTCATATGGATAAGATGGTAATAAATACCATCTCATAGAGTTTCATGGTCCTTTAGACCAAACGGGTCAAAAGGTGAAATTATCACCCTTTGAAAATATCCACTAATGGTTTGTTGAGCTATATGATTATAGGAATAAATATCAGATGGATATGTACATCGCTATTGCTTAGCGGCTACTAAGGCAAGGTATTGAAACGGGTCAATATATTGATCCGAGCCAGGTTTGTATAATGATTCAACTCATCATGTAGAACTTGAGGTTCTTTAAGAGTTAGACAAGGATAAAATATAGATATTCGGTTATCTTTGCGGTAAACCGAATAAGTTGAGTTATGATTATGGTATTCTAGAAATATAATAGTTTCTAAACAAGATTATAGTTTTAAAAGTGGGATTTTGGTCGAACATGGTGTTGGTGCATGTTTGTGACAACAGCTTAGATTTGGTCTTTGGATATCTTGTAATTAGTTAAACGATAAACGGTTAGCGGGTTTAGCTTTGTATTAGTGAGATAATAGAGTTTGGGCTAAACAAAACCCACATTGGGTGATGGGGGACGAAATGGGCCTAGCCCATGTAGGAACCCATGCCTAAAGTTGCAACCTTGTGTTATATAAACAAGGTTAGGCTTTAGGCTTTAGGTTAATCTGCCAAAACAGAATTTGTGAGAGAGTAATTTCGTGAGAGACATAGCTTGGACGAAATTGTGTTAGGGTTTTGATTGATTGTAATACTTTGGTTTGATAATCAATAGAAAACCCGGTTTGAAAGTGAATTGCTGATTTCTATTTCTACTCAATCTGTGATATTCTGATCAAGAGGATTCCGCACTCTTGGTTAGATTGACAATTCTGTGAAAGATCCATACATCAAGGGGACCTACACATGGCTTTAAAAGTCCTTCGTTCGTAATAGGAGGGGTAAAAGTGACCAAAATGCCCTTATAAGTGAAATTGAGCAAACGACCCTTAAGGGTTGTTTAGAAATGAGAATTTTGATCAAGCAAATACTTTGAATAAGTATAAAAAGTGAAAGGGGTAAATCTTGGGTCAAATGACTCTATATGGGTCTTTGCCGTAAAATGATACTCCGAGGGGTAAAATTCGGAACATATAGATATCCTCATTAATTCCACGACACATATAGTTATGGTGGAAGATTACTTGATAAGAAATGTAGGATTACAATGCTAGAAAGGAATGAAAGTGATTTTACAATTAAAAGTGCTTAAATACCCTTAATGGGTCAAAATAAGCATTTAAGCGTAAACGGATTTTTATTATATAAGAAACCCGTGATATGAGATTAATATGATAGGAGATATTGAAATTGTGAATTTCATGAGTTTAAAGATCAAATAAACATGTTTGTTTGATAAAATCACAAACGGGTCAAAATTTTGGTAAAAAGGGTAATAAGCCGAAGACTTAAAAGTCTTAAATTTTGTTAATCCGGATATTGGATTTTAACTCCATATGATGGAGAATTTAATTACGAACGCGTAGGAAAAAGAATCGTGTAAAACGGACTTGTATAGTGAAAGTTATGCAAGTTCTAAGTTAATATTTGGTGAATTTTCGTAGCTGGACAAAGTGCAGCAACTATAAAGGAACTTGCTGTCAAAAAAGGGGCTAGGTGGGGCGTCTAGCCCCCCCCCCTGAATCCCAAAATTGTTTAATTTTGTTTGTTTGACCCACATAACTTGTTTAAACTTGTTATTTAACTATCAAAACTAACTTTTAAGTTGGTTTTGATCATAGGTGAATGTCAAGAGTGCCCGGTTGAAGATCAAGCTCGATGAGGAACCGAACACGATAAAGTTAAAAGCTTCCGCACGATATTTCGTCGTAACTTTTAAACGACGAACTCAAATTCATTACGATGTATATAAACCTTCATTTGTAAAAGTTTTAAATTAACCGTATTTTTCAAAGTACATGTAATCATAATTACATGTTTATTTCCGTAAACTATACGAAAACCTTAAAATAATAACAAGGGTGTTACAAGTTGGTAATCAGAGCCCAAGGTTAAAAGAATAAAGTGTTCGGTTCGAGGCTTGATCGCAAATCCGGTAAGTACATGTATGTTAATGATTTAGCATGCTAAAGTGTTGTAAACAACACATATGGTTATCGTGTAATACACGTTACACCAATAAAAACAATATAGAGTAGATATAGTTAACGAAATTACACGCGTTGATGCGTATAGTAGAAAAGCCTTGTATTATAATACGGGCATCCATTAATGTCGAAATTACTAAATGTTGTAAATGTTTTAGTTGAAGGACACTCGCATATGAAGATAGCGAGAGTCTAACAAATCGCGGATTTGACAGAGGAACGGTCCAAAGAGTATGCTCATCAAGGACCTAAATCGCTTAGCGACCGCGAACAAGGCTAATGGCAAGAGAAGCCCGTTAGGGCAAGCATTAATAGGTGCACATTTTAAGTTTAATTGCACAAATAGTAATATGCAACAGATACGTAGAGATTGAAAGTTGCATATGTTGATTAAAAACTTGGAAAAACTCGAATAGAAAATCTATCCGGGATATTGTTTCCAAGAGAAACAAATAGAGGAATTACTTACATGGGGTGTAATGTGAAAATTATAAAAATGTCATGTATACCAGGTATTGATCGCTTACTCTGGCCAAGTAAGTGGTGAGCATGTGGTACCATGAACTTTTTATGATGGACATGCTTACATCCAATGTAGTAATGACGGGGTGAGTGGGACAAATTAAAAAGTACCCAAATGAATCAGATAAGCAAAATATTTGATAATAATGTAAACGCACAGCCGAGTGACGGAAGCGTATTATATTAGGATAATGAGCCCGAGAGAAGGGACAAAGAAACATGTAAAATGATCAAAGTACGCACTGGAAGGGGGTGTACTTACACTCGAACCCGAAGAATGCAAACATGTAAAATGATTAAAGTACACACTGGGAGGGGGTGTACTTACACTCGAACCCGGAGAATGCAAACATGTAAAATGATTAAAGTACGCACTGGGAGGGGGTGTACTTACACTCGAACCCGGAGAATGTAAACATGTAAAATGATTAAAGTACGAACTGGGAGGGGTGTACTTACACTCGAACCTGGAGAATGCAAACGTGTAAAATGATTAGGATATGCATTGGGAGGGAGTGTACTTACACTTGAACCCGGAAAATGCAAATACGCCTCTTAACGGGCCGTTTTTTTTTGTAAAACGCCAAACTTGAGGACAAAGTCGGAATATAAAAATGAAGCGAGGTCTTAATGCATACCGGGAGGGTTGCAATAATAACGACTACGGTAAAACACCCGGTTGATGGGTAAGAATTAAACACACGCGTAAACCGAGAAACGGGAACTCAGATGGAAAGATAAAAGACTCGGGTTTTGAGTCATAACTAAAAGACGACAAGATAATGTAAATAGAAATTTTGAATAAATTATGTTCAACTATTTTAAAGTTGGACGGGTCGAATATAATATCATGCCGGACGACATGAGTAAACGCAAGTAGGATAATGGTAGCGTTAAAAGCAAAAGAATAATGAGCCCGGTAACGGGACATAATCAAATATGAATGTATGTAAACTGGATAATGGTGAGCATAAGATAAATCGACGCATAAATGACGTGAGAAATCATAAAGTCAGAAAATTTGTTCGAAAGGAAACGAATGTAGCCTTAGACTACGGTCAAGGTCAAAGAAAATACCAAGGCAAAAATAAATGATTTTAAACAAAAACAGGATGCCTTGACACCAAACATGTATTTTAAGAATGACATGAGTAAGGAATGATCTAAGGGATCAACCTAACCTTTGGGGTTATAAACAATGGAAAGGTCTACGAGACTAAAATGACCCACGGGTCATGACTAGAAAGAAACAGATTATATGGACCTCGCCTTAAAGAGGTGAAAGTCTAATAAAATAACCCATAAGGCTAAGTGATAAAACCTACCGGTTAATTAGACAAAGCGAGGGAATCAGTTGAGAATTCTCGCATAAAACAAAGGCTGCAAAAGAATAAATTTTGGACTGTCAATATCCCGGTATGGATAATTGACAAAAGTTAAAGAGAAGATGCTAAACTAAAACTTCAGTTTTGATAAGAAATGACGTTTTTACAAGTATAAATTCTAATAGGAATTTAAATAGTAAGCATAAAAGATACAAGTCTTGACACTGATAGGCGCAAGACGATATATTCGAAAAGAGATATTACCGAAAAATGAAAGGTTGATATAAATTAAACATGATGTGACACGATCACGGTCAAGAAATGCAATGTGAAGTAGAATCACATTATAACCAAGCGAGCGGTAAAAAGTAACTGGACTAATAAGTCTAGTTAGTGAGACCAGTTAAGGTCATTTAAATAAATTTGGTTGCTTGTAAGCGGTGGATTCGGTATAACTGAAACGAACAAATGAAATTGAAAACAAAAGAAATTGTTGCTAAAAGTGAAAGATTTCACTAAAGACCTTTAAACGGGTCAAAGTAACGAATTCATAAAAAGTTCGATAATATATAAAAGCGATGGATATCACTAAGTTAACTAAACTAGTAGAAATAACGAAATTACGTTATTTCAAGTTGCATTATGTCGTATGAGGTACGTAGATGTTTTGTAACCAAAAAGATATTACCATATTTTTCTGGTAATACTAACAATTGGTTAAAGTATGAGTAATGCTTAAAAGATTACTCAGGTCAAATGCATTGAGTTTAAAACTCGATGAACTATGTAAGAAAGGTTTCGAGGATGAAACCTCTTTAAGGGGGGTAGACTTGTAACACCCCGAAAACGGGTTTGGTAATCAATATCCGTTAATACTAAAAGATGGGTAAAGTACCGTTAGTAGTAAAAAAAATAATAACCCGGTAAATATTTGGATTTAAATAAGAAATCCTAATATTAAATATAAGCGAATCAAAGTTTTAAGGAATTGAGTTTATAAGAGCCCGAGTTAACGGGACTTAAAATAAACCGGGTTATAACTCTCAGGACCCACTAAGTAACTAGGAATATCAACCTAGTTAGTTAAGTGTTTTAAGAATTATAAGAAAGCTTGGTTAAAACACCCTTTATAAAACTTGAATAAGTGAGGGACCAAAGTTGGATAACTTGAAAAAGGGTTTATAAACAAAAAAAATAACACAACACACACTTAAGGTGTGTGTGCGTGTGTGGAGATCGACCAGGAGGGTGCTCCCAAGAGCTCAAACCCTAAAACTCAACAAATCATAAAATTGAAGCTTAATTCTTGGCCAAAATCGATGCATGAATACATAGAAACGATCACCTAGTCATGGGGATCATAAGGTATGTCAAAATTTACAATTTGGTTTCATCTCAAATTCTTGATGATTTGTGAAATCGAAATCTGGGTTTGATTATTTGGTGTTTAGATGAAATTAGCAATGAAAACATGTCTAGGAGTAAACCCTAGTCAATAACATGTTGAATTAGTGGTTAATCTATGAAATTCATGATAATCAATTGATAAGTTAAATGGGTTTTGTAAAAATAAGATGAACACAAGAATCATGACTATCAAAAGTGGTGTTACTTGATTACTATGAAATGATTCTGAGATTAATATGCATGCTTGACATAATGGAATCGATATGTATGTTTATATTGGGCAAAAATATCAAGTTATGAACTAGTTAGCAAATGTGTAGAATTATGCCAATTAGGTGTTTGTTAATATGCCTAAATGAGAAGTAAAGTGTTGAAATTCAAGTGAAACGCATAATTGGCAAGCTTGAGTAATTACATGAGATATGGGATAAAACGAGTCCTAATCATAATGTTGGTTTGCCTTAATCATGCATATTATATGATTAAAGGTAGTTGACTTTAGAAAGTCAAACAAACCTATGATGAAATCGAATAGAAGTTTCGACATAAGATCCGTAAGATGAAATAGTCATAATAATGATGACTAATCTAACCATCTTACGAATTATGATGCTAGTTTGACTCTTGACAAGCTAGATGGAGGCTTGGGGAAAGAAACGGGTCAAACGGATCGTATACGCGGAAAAGAGCATAATCCGGATACAAGGTAAGTAAAGCTTACACTCTAATTATTTAATACCTATTGGTTTGATAGGTCGTGAATAGTAAGTCTTGTTTTAATCTATGATGTTCCGACACGGCAAGTGCAGTCCGGAACAAAAGACAATGGTGTTGGACCGTGTTGAGACCCTAAATAGTCAGTATAAGGTAGTTCATCATTGAATACAGAGGCGGAATCAAAGTAAACAATGTCACGCAGCTATCTCCTCTTAATTTCCTCTTTATATACACTTTCCAAGTCAAATACAATGATTTCTGACAAAATTTCTGCCGCACCTCGACTCTGATTTCGCTCCAACCATTTTCAAATGAACTCAGCACTAACCTATTTATAGATGGTCTGATTCCGCTCCAAACTACACTATCATTACGAGCGGAATCACAAACTTGACATCAGGAGCGAAATCACAAGTTCATCAGGAGCGAAATCACAAGTATACATGAAATCCTGATTTCGCTTCAAATGACATTGGAGCGGAATTACAAACTAAAACCACTTTTCATGATTTCCAACTCCGAACAACCTATCTAGACCTAAGACTCAACTAAGACGTAGTAAACAGACATTCAGTGCACCAACAGACTCCCCCTTGGATGTTGACGAAGTCTTTGGCATTGAGTCTTCAGTCTTGGTCTTTTTCCAACTCTGTCTTCTCATAGCAAAAACTCTTTCTTCACACAGATTCAGAAATTCAAACTGGCTCCATCTTCAATCTCCCCTTTGATTGTTGATCCAGAATCCTAACTCCCCCTTTCACATACTCCCCCTCTCGGTAGACTAGGGTTCTGATTCTGGTTCGAACTTTGACTTTTTCATTGCCATGGGGATTCCAGTTACCTTCATAAACTCTACCCAAAAATAAAATACATGATAATAACAGTTTCACATCAAAACTTACCATTTAACCTTCGGTGTTAGAAATCCACTTAAGTATTCAGGTCCAAATTAATGATCCTGATTACTCAATTAATCTACCAAGTCCAATTTAATGACCTTGGTTGATCTGAGACAAATCACACTGACATTTGGTTCAATTTTCAAACAATTTTCTTAAAATTACATGTTTCAAATTAATGAACTTGCTTTAACTGTTCAACTTCTCAGACTTATCATATTTCAGCTCACGACTCATCATCCAGTCCAGAAACCTCCTGCATCTGCTTTCAATCTTTCGAATCCGAAGATCAACTCTCCACTTTGGTTTGTCAAAAATAAAGCAGAAATGAAAAATCTTTTTGGATTTTTAATAAAGTTTCTAAACTAGAAATGAAATACAGAACTAAAATGCAATAAAAGTAAACTATTTACAAACATATTTTTGATGAGCGTGTTAGGGAATCATATCAGCTATTCAACAAATCACAAGTACCGTTAAGCTTCAATTACATACTCAGAATTAAACAATTCGCTTAGATTGTCGATATACTGATCCACTTAAATTCTCACACAATTTTCAATCTGTTCAGGATACGGATTTAGTGTTTTAGAGACTTAAACTTATACGCGTGTCCCACCTCTTGAATATACTCCCGTAACCAGATCCCAATATTCAGTCTTACAGGTAATTATAACGCAAATGATATCTGTAAGGGGTTAATAAATTATGAAGAATCATGAGAGCTCAGGTCAGAACTACCGTTCAGCAGAGAGATCATGACTCAACTTTTGGGTGTGTCCCCTTTAGAGGATCTTTTTTACAACAGCATTGCTAAGCAATTTTACTGTCTTATCATATATGCTGAGGGTTATGCTATGTTTCAAGCATTGCGGAAAGTATTATTCGAGGACTAGGTCAGAACTTCCATTCAGCAGAAGTCCTGGAATAATACCCCATATATCACTGAGCATAAAAACCTAGTATATCAGAAAAGGGAATCTTTCAAACGAAATTTCAGGGGTTACCTATATATCCAAGTAGTGTTCCCCACGAAATAAGCAAGTAAGATTTAAGTTTATATCCCGAACAAACTTACTAAATGTGTAAAAACCTATCGGCATATCATCAGCGAGACTATTTAATGCATTTAAACATTCCATTTCTTTAGCATACTGTGACTGTCAAGCCGATGTACTGTCATTTTCCCTTTTTACACTAGCTCTTTTTTTGGTTTTCTATTGTTTTTGGATTTTGAAAATATCTCATGTTTTTGTATTTTTGTCATTTTTTATTGTTTTTTGATGTGCGGTAAAGTGTCGTATATATTAGGTGTATATTTTAAGCCCTTTTTAACACTTATTTTAGCCAAGTTTTAAATTTATAAAACACGATATTTCACTAACACTAAACACACATATGGGCAAGTGCACCCATCGTTGAGTGTAGTATAGCGTTGGTAAGATACCGAGGTCGTCCAAGGACACAAGAGCTTTTAGTACCGGTTTATCCTCAACGTCTAACCAAAATAAAAGTTTAGAAAAATGTTTTAAACTAAGAAAAATAAAACTAACTAAAATGCTGAAAATAAAAATAAAAATAAAAACAGATAGACAAAATGAATCACTTGGTTCCGACTCGTATCTAGTATAACCTTTGATTATTTCCGCACTTTTGCACATAATTAAGAGATTATCTTAGTTATTGTAGTAGGCCCCTCTTTTGAAGGCGACGTTACCCTCACCCCAGTAGTTTGAGTCAGCAGGGATACAATCCTAAAAGGGTGGATTATTGGAAGATAATGAATTAAGTTATTAATGCAGTATTGTGGTAGGCCCCGCTTTTGGCGGTGACGTTACCCTCGGCTAAGTAGTCTGAGTCAGCAGGGATACAGTCCTAAATAGCCGGGTTATAGTATTAATAGTAGTTAACTTATGAGGGGATCAAAGAGTTTGGACCCCCGCCATCCAATACCGTGAAGTATTGAAGGAGGTCCTACTAAATTTGACCCAGGTCCATTGCAGGACCTCTAAACGCTGAACAATGGCAAGACCTTTACCAAACCGTTCCCTTAACCCCCTACCAGGTAGCCAACATATCTCCATATAGACCGTGGAGATATGAATGGTGAAAATCCTTTATTTTATATAGACAGTAAAATAATGCCAAGACACCACGGACAAACGATAAGGAAAGATCACCTTCAACATAAGTAACTAGTTATTAAAGTCATTAATACAAAACCAAATAAAAAGTGCAAAAGATTAGAAATAAAAAGTATTATACTAGACACTTTGTCTTCACCAAGTGATGTAAGAGACTTAGGCAAACATGGCCTTGATTGTCAAGAACTCTTACGATCAATCTTGGATCCCGAGACGACTCACACACTCTACGATGGACAATGGATGATGGTGGTGGATGATGGTGTTGTGATGGTGGTGGGTGGTGGATGAAGTGTGAGAGAGGTGGTGTGCCAAGGGATGAGATGAAATGAATCCAAGCACTCCTATTTATAGGCTGAACAGAGAGCTGGACACGGCCCCGTGTCCGTCTGACACTCTCTCTCCTCATTAATTGTAATTCGCAATTACAATAAATGCGCCTGCTGTACTTTCGACACGCCCCCGTGTCCGCTGAGCACGACCCCGTGATGGGCAATAGAAGCTTCTATAGGTTTGTCTTTTCTGCTGCTTCTTGGGCACGACCTCGTGCTGGCTGAGCACGGGGCGTGTTCAGTCTTCTGTTTTCTCTATTTTGCTTTGGAAGGTGCCGTTGAGGGTTCGGGCAGTCCACTAATGTTCCTTTTCTTGTATTTATGTTGGATTTAGCTATCTTTTTGCTTCTTTTGCGTTTTTGAGCTCATTTAATCCTGAAAATACAAAAGGAAGACAAAAACACTCTTTTTCCAATATTAGCACTAAAAAATGGTTAGTTTTATGCCTCAATTGATGTAATTTATATGTTGCATTTTACACACATCATTTTTGTATTTTCTGAAAAAAATACCCTATACTCCCCCTAAATACCAAAACAAGTAAAAAATCGACAAACCATTGCAGATTGCTTCTCAACATCATCTACAATGTCTCCTTCATTAACGCCAATGATCTCCTCCAACACCGATAAAAGCTTCATACCATTCAGTTTTAGCAAATATTGAAAACGTATTCTATCAAATGCTTTGGTATGTAAATCAACTTTTTGATCATCAGTGTGGATTTTCTCAATTCGAATCAACTTCTTCTCAAAACAATCGCGAATGAAGTGATGACGAATTTCAATGTGTTTGGTTTTAGCGTGATGAACTGGATTTTTCGTAATATTAATCGCTGCCTCATTATCAACAAAGATTTGTGTTTAGAAATTGCAAACCGTAGTCGTGCATATGTTGTTAGATCCACAAGATCTGTGAGCAGCAACTGCTAGCAGATACATACTCCGCTTCACATGTGGATAAAGCCACAGAGGTTTGCTTTTTGCATTGCCAAGTGACCAATCATGATCCGAAAAACTGGCACCCTGCTGTTGTTGATTTAGCATTAACTTTGCTGCATCCGAAATCGGAATCGGAATACCCTTCGAGCGTGAAATCTCCTTCTCTTGGATACCACAACCCCAATGATGTAGTTCCTTTCAAGTAGCGTAATATCCTTTTCACAATCACCATATGCGAAGCTCTCGGGTTAGATTGAAATCTTGCTGCGAGGCAGGTTGGGTACATGATATCGGGTCTTGAAGCTGTCAAATACATCAGCGATCCGATCATGGAACGATACATCGTTTCATCTACCTTCTCTCCGGTGAGATCAGGGTTTATCCCATGATTCGTTGCTAATGGGGTGGAAGCTGGAGTAGATCCTGACATCCCGAATTTCTCCAAGATATCATGAACGTACTTCGTTTGATGTATGAAAATTCCTTTGGGTTGTTGATCAACCTGCAATCCCAAAAAGAATTTCATCTCACCCATCGATGACATTTCGAATTTCTGCTTCATAACTCGTTCAAAATCTTTGCATGGATTCTCATTCGTTGACCCAAATATGATGTCGTCCACATAAATTTGAATTATCAGAAGATGTCTGTCGACCTCTTTGGTGAAGAGAGTGGCATCCACTTTTCCACGGATGAAACTGTTGGCTAGTAAGTGTTGAGACAATGTCTCATACCAAGCTCTCGGGGCCTGGTGTAAACCATACAGCGCTTTGTCTAGCAAATAGACTTTGACTTTGTGAAGTGGATCGGTGAAGCCCGGTGGCTGACCGACACAAACCTCCTCTTTAACCTTCCCGTAGAGAAAAGCCGATTTTACATCTAACTGATATACTTTGAAGTTTTTCCATGATGCAAATGCTAGGAAAATTCTGATAGCTTCTAGTCGAGCTACAGGAGCATATACTTCAGTAAAATCTATCCCCTCCTGCGGACTGAAACCCTGGACTATGAGTCGAGCTTTGTTGCGAACCACAACTCCTCTATCGTCTCTCTTACACTTGAACACCCACTTGGTGTTTATCTTCCTCTGACCATCTGGCAAATCCACTAACTTCCACACTCCCAACTTTTCGAATTGGCTCAGTACCTCCTGTATTGCATTGACCCAAGAATCTTCAGTAAGCGCCTCTTTGTAAGTCCTTGGTTCAACCTGCGAGATAAAAAAACTCAATGAAAATTCAGTTTGCAAAGGAGCAACTGTTGTATAAAAACATGTAAGCCCTTTATCAATCTGTCTTCGAGTGCGGACGCCTGTCTGCAATTCTCCAATTATCAATTCCTCTGGATGATATGAAAGAGTTCGTGGCATTACTTCGCCTGGAACATCTACATCACCTTCCAGATTAGTAACATTCTGATTTGCATCTTGTTCACTGACTGGGTTTGTTTGACTTGAAATCTGAATTTGCTCCCCCTCAGAATCTGAATCACCACGATCAAATACTGGCATGTTCTCAGATTCTTGATTATCATTCTGTGCCGACTGATTATCTTGAGCAACTTCATTTTGTTGGACATCATCATGTTCACCAGCATTGCTTGGACCTGCTTCATCATCATTTGAAGTTTGTCGAGGTCTTCTTGAATACTCAACTGGAAACCTTTCCTGCGATTCTTCATACTCTCTTAGAATATCCAACTCGTCAAAGAAATCTTCTTCTTCTTCTTTTTCTTCTTCCATTTCAAACGAATCCCACAATTTATCGTAATTAAAACGCCATGAGTCACCGGGATTTTGAGGCGGCATAGTATACCCCTGACACTCAACATGTTGTGCTTCGATGATCTGCTTCATGCTTGGAACAAAGACTCGTCTTTGTGGACTTGAGTAACCCACAAATATTCCTTCGATACTCTTTGGACCAAACTTACCAAAAGGCTCTAGAACTATACAAGGAGACCCAAACGGTTCTAAAAACTTCAGGTTCGGTTTGCGGTTATTGATCAACTCAAAGCATGTGTTGTTGAATTTCTTTATAGTGAGAACCCGGTTGAGTGTATAGCATGCGGCGGAAACTGCTTCTGCCCAAAAATTTATCGGTAGCTTTGAATCAGCAAGCATCGTTCGGGCCGTTTCGATTAGCGTCCTGTTTTTACGTTCTGCGACTCCATTCTGTTGCGGAGTGTACGGAGCACTAAACTCATGCAATATACCTCTTTCATCACAATATTCTTCCATCTTGTTGTTCTTGAACTCAGTACCATTATCACTTCTAATTCTTCTGATACGCCTTTGGTACAAATTTTCAATCTTTCTGAACAACGCCATCAAACTGTCAAACATTTCATCTTTCGACTTCAAGAATGATACCCACGAAAATCTGGAATAATCATCAGTAACCACAAGACAGTAGAGATCCCCTGTAATACTTTTAACGTTTACTGGACCAAACAGATCCATATGTAGTCTCTCTAACGGTCTGGAAACTGAATTGACTTGCTTTTTAGGGTGTGACTTTTTCTTCTGCTTGCCTTTGATGCAACTAATGCACTCCCCTTCCAGATGAAAACCTTTAATATTAACACCAAGAACTAAATCATTGTGCACCAAGTGATTCATTTTTCTAAGATGTATATGCCCCATCTTCCGGTGCCACAACTTCGATTCTTTCTATGTTGCTCTGGACACAAAAAATAAGCCTGACCCGTGGTTGTAGTAGCTACACTCATGTCCAACACGTACAGATCATTGACTCTTGGTGCCCTCATGATAATCCATTCTTCAGGGATAACAAATCCTGGTTTCAAGATCAAACATTCTTTGTCTGTGAAATGAGTAGTATACATCCTGTCACAAATCTGAGAGATACTCAGCAGATTATTCTCCAGCTCAGCAATGTAGTTAACTCTTTCAAACGTAACAATCCCATTGGATAACGTTCCTTCACCGATAATTCTACCACCTTGATTTCCTGCAAATCCCACATAACCTCCATTGAAATTTCTAACATCATACAACAATGCAGTCTTCCCTGTCATATGTTGAGACGCTCCACTATCGATAATCCATCTTGGAATAGCTCTCGGAAGTTCCTGCACATATCACAAACAATTCAATAAAGATGCCGATTCATGCTTCACAATTACCAACTAGGAAGCTCCGGCAAGTCCAAAATCTTTAGTGAGATTTTGATGCCACCCAAGCCTCTTTTGACTCGGGTAACTTGACTTTAATGTGAGTTTTAGCAGCGTAAAGTGGCGGAAAATTTTTATCATTCATTTTAAAACTTTCATCTGATCCAACCTCAACCTTTTTGTATAGGAAAAACTCATCTATTTTAAGTTGACCGGTTGGTTGATTTTTCTTTTGAACATTCTTCTTCTCTGATGGAGTAGAAGATTGTTTCTCCAACTTTTCATAATAATCCAAAGGAACATTCATCTTTACCGGTTTGATAGAAGACGATTGTTTTTCCGACACTGAAACCTTTGGTTTATCAACAACTTTTGGCTTCCATGTTTGTTGAGATGATGCAACCCGTTTATAGAATTTGTCATTTTTAGTTACCACATTCTTAACAGGTTCAATTTTGACTTTTGTTTTATCACTTTTCAAAATTTTCTCAACAACCATTGGAGCTTTTCCTTTTGCCTCAACCTTCTTCTTTTGATTCTCAACAACTTCAGTCTTAGGCTTGGAGTTGGTACAATTTCTTGCAATGTGACCAACTTTGTTGCATCTAAAACACGTACGAGTATCAACTACCCGACTTGTGCCTTTAGACTGATGTTGTGAGGCCCTCTTCTCAAAGAACTCTTCATTTGATTTTGAAAAGATTTCATTTTCCTCATCAGAAAGTGAACTTGAACCGTTCACAAACACTTTCTTCTCAGCAAACCTTTTGTTTTGAAAACTCCATTTCTGATAACTCTTACCACCCTGATATCCACCCGACCAATTGTTTCGATTATTATTATAAAAACGTGGTGGAACTACAGGTTTCTTGTAGTAAGCTTTATCTTTCTCAAAATTCATTTGCCTTTTTGTTTGTTTTAAACTCTTTACTTCAGACATATCGATTTCAACCATTTTGAACACATTTGTCAATTTTGAAACATTTACATTCTCCAGAGGAAACTCAGAATCCGAATACAACTTATCCGATCCAGCCATCTTGTACATCACAAGACCCGGTTCATTACCTAAGTTGTTTTTGGACTTTTGTTTCGGAATGTATTTGTTCAAGAAACATTCATCATCTCCAGCTGAATCACTATTCAAAACACTTTCAGCTGTGCTTTTAACAATCTCTGTCTGAACATTATCATCTGATGATGATGAAGAAAATGTCACATCAATTGAATCAGGAAGTTTCACTTCATTTTCTTCCTCAAGATTAACCAACCCAGATTGCTTTTTCGAATAATTTTCTAGAATTGGTGGTGGAACTTGATGAAAACCCACCCCAGTTCCATCACAGTATACATCTTCGCCTGCTTTGTCTTTCCCGATGGGTTTGGGAATGATGTGTTGCAAAACAAAGCTTGCAGAGTTGTAACTGTTCAATTTCAAATTGATACGCTCATTCTCAATCTTGGCTTCTTCAAACTGAAGTTTCAATTTAGCAATCTCATCCAATTGTTTGTTTATTAATTCTTCTTTGATTCTCAAAACACATTGCAATTGGCAATTTTCTTTGTAAGTTTTACCGTTTCTATCATCATTATCTTTAATTGTGCTTTTAAGTTTCTCAAAATTTTCAATGATCTGACGATTTTCAAAAACTAACCTTTCATTTTCTTTCCTAACCTTTTCCTGATCAATTTTATCAGTTTCAATTTTGTTAGTTAATTCTTTTAACCGTTCAGTTGAAGCTTTCACCATTTTGTCACGATCAAGGATTTGATCCTCAACACTTCTGACTTTAGCAGTCAGATCCTCACTCTTCTTACCTTTGAGATAAGTGTTTGTACTACAAACCTTGCATTCTTTGATGCAATTTTTGCAGTCAACATCACCACTGACCTTCTTACCTGACTCAGTCGTTGACGCGTTTGAACTGACCTGGCTTTTAGACTCAGAAACGGATTTAGAATCTACCTCAAGTGCATTAGCAGCCAGCACCTTGTCAGCCATTTTTCCCATGTTTTCTACATTCAACTCCTGTGTCGTGTCAATGATCCCAGTGTCAATCTTCTTTGACTTTTCTTTCTCTTCTTTCTCCTTCTTTTCTTTCTCTTCTTCTTCTCCGCTTCCCCACCATTTCTTCTGCCAATAATCATCTTCAACTTTATACTCTTGGATTATGGTTTCCATATCAAGAGTGTTATAATCAATAGCAATGTTTCCATAGGGGTCAAGATAACACTCCCTGTCTGGATCCCATATATTTGCTCTTTTTGCCTCAGAAAAAATACCAGATATTCTGATCAATTTGTTTGTGGCTAACTGCTTTCTGTGATTATACTTCTGTTCTTCAGTTCTGTTGTCTTTCCAAGGAATAGGTTCAGTTTTTGCCATGAAAGCATATCCAACCGCATCCTCTTCAGGTAACAACTCACTCCAGTCGTAACCTTCATCGTCGTGAATCACCGCAAGAGCTCTAGATTTTTCTTTGTTATCCTCAAGCTGCTTCATCCTTGGCGGTTCTGATTTATTCTGATGATAAATCGCCTTCTTGTAGAAATCTTCTCTGAACGGGTTTTCAGATTCATCAGCATACGCATTTCTGCATTCACGCTTAAAGTGACCTTTCTGTTTGCACTTGAAGCATGTCACCTTAGACTTATCAAAGCCCAACTTGGTAGATGGTCCACCAATTGACTTCCTTCCAGTTATCTCCATGAAACGTTGTGCTCGACGAACTGCACTGGCCATACACCACCTTATGTGGATTAGTTCCATCTCCTCAGGATCTATCTGATCATAATCCTCTTTTGTTAGGTTGGTGTTGCCAATCTTCCCTGCTACAAGACTTTCATACGATTCCAATACCGATGCTAGGAAAACCATCTGTTGTTTGGCAGATTCCTCGCTGAAGTTCTGAGCGTTCTTTAAGTCTACAGCGATGTTGCATTGAACTAAATTCTTTGCATCAGACTGGTTTGAATTTAATGAAGACCCACTGTGATATCCACTACTTTGACTTTCTTTGCTCGTTGTGGAGACATTCTCAGCAGAAAACGTTGTCTTGGGAGATGTACTCTTTGGCATCATGCTTTTTGGATAATACAAATCCAAGTTCTGCTGATATGATGAGTGATTGACTTTGTGCGTCTTCTTCAATTCCAACTCGTAACTCTCTAGTCTCTCAATCAACAAGTCTACTGTCAACTCTTCTGATGGCTTGATAGTATTCTTTAGCATCAACGCATAATATTGCCAATCCATCTCATCTGGTAATGCATCAAACAATTTGTCGACTAGCTCTTCTCGAGAATAAGAAATTTCATGTCTCGCCAGTTCCAGCTTCAGATGCCCAAACCTCTCAAACATTTTACAAACTGATTCATTCTTTAAACACCCAATGTAACACCTCAAAATTTCGTGTTTAATAAGATGACGACACGTGTCATGTATGACAAAAACGCGTTGTAAACCCGGACTTAATAAAAATATTTTGGTAGGATTTAAAGATGGCGTTATGTTAATTTTTACCTCTGAACGACCTCAGTATAAATCCCAAGACCCAAGTTTTTATATAACAAACATCTATTAAGTCTAAATTCAGAAATGGGTTCACAATAATGGACTTGCAAAAGCATGTTATGATCTCACGAAGAAAAAGAATGGAAATCCTTTGTTTTCGGGTCTTGTTTATGGATTCAAGCAAACAATTCGAAATGGTAGGGTATGTGACTGTACAAAGGCATTTTGGGAGGTCCCTAACTGATAATATATGTCCCAAAGTCGAAAAATGAGGTTGCCCTTTCGAAATCTGAAAGAACAAACGATTTTTGTGTCTAACCAGAGGCTTACGGACCGTAAGCCAAAAACCTTTACGGTCCGTAAGCATGTTGCCAGCGACCAGAAACCTTCTGTTGGCTGTTATGCGCGATTGTGACCTATTCCACCGGTTTTTCTCACTTGTAAACGACCCCTAGGCACCCCCTACATACTAGGGACATGTGTTGAACCATTGTGGAGGGGTGTAGACTCTTGTGTCAATACATTGTGGTGTATAAACCCACTATATAAAGGGCCTTCAAGTCACAACATTCCTCACAACTCTCCTGCACTCTTGGATCAATTCTGGAGCTCAAGCTTGCTTCCTAGTGATCTTAATTCGTGCATTGGACTCTTGTAAGTCTGCTAGTTCTTGTTTATTTGAGTTTAGCTTAGTTAAATAGCTAAAAGTCAAACCGTCGTAATTACGGTTTGACTTCGAGATTAGTCACTAATGGCTCAGTCTTATCTCGAATTAAAAGTAGTTATAGGATGGTATTTATGTGGGTAATAAAACCCCAAAAGGTTTTCCCCTGATCACCATCCTAACCAGGTCAAATGTCGGGTCAAACCTTTACTTAAAAAGTCAACATAATGCTTAAAATGTCATTTATGCATAATTAGCTATCTAGATCACATATAACCTGTTTGATTATTGTTATAACTTAGTAATAAGTTTAAGAACATGTCCAAACATGTTCAACCTGACCATTTCCTGTTTAGACCCGGTTCGGAACCGAAAGTCACATAGTTTGACTTTCACGTTGACTTTCAGTTCTGACCCGTTTGGGCATATTTTAGAAATGCCCCAGAGCTTTAATTGGATTAGGATACATGTTAGAACAACCCTCTGTGATCATACACCTTGGTTCACTAGTTATCCAATTAATATGCATATTTCCGTTAATTGCTCATACGTTGACCGTTATGCCCTTATTACCTTAAAACATGAATTATGAAAATGTAAAAGTGTAGGAACCTTAAATACTGATATATAAACTTGTATGCAAAATTTGACATCAGTTTGACTTGTAGATTAAGAGTTATGCTCACTAGCGTAATTACGGTGCTTTATGTTAATAAAATGGCGTAATTAGCGTATAGCCTAATTAAACATACTTTTTGGTATCAAAAGAATTACCCACTGATGTAATATATTATTTTTGGAATTTTAAAGATTTTTAATTAATTTTAGGCTGAGCATAACTCATAGTCGTAGGCTTAATTCGGTAATTGTCGGTTTTGCCCTTACGGGCCATAAAATGAGTTTTACACATCTAAACGACTCCAAACCTTTTGCTACTGATTAGTTATGATAAATAAATTATTTTAAGCCTTCTGGAAATATAAAAATGTCAGATTTAAGTATCGAACCCGGTAATGGCCTTTAATCGCCTTAATTAGCGTTTTTAACGCATAATATGTTTTCAAATCATATTGGACATACCCGGGTTGATACCTACTGATATAAGAGGAAAATTATGATATTTTAACAGTAAGCAAAGGTTGATAAACTCAGACTTCAGTTTTGAGATTTTCGGCTTATGTGAAATTACCAAAATACCCCTACGGGGCCTAGTTTGGTTAAAAATGATAAGTTTCACATACATGCTTTAGCCTACTGTTAAAACTCATCAAATTGAGTATGGTTGCTGTTTACATCAGACCTTTAACTCAGTTAGACATTTAAACTCTTTTACAAACTTTAAAATGACCAAACTACCCCTACGGGGCCTAGTTTGTGTTTAAACACATTTCGGGCATAACGAAAGACACCTTACTGATGTCACAACATATTTGAGACATAATTAACTTAGGAAACCTGTATATAGCTCTCATGACTACCCGTTACGCATATTACGCGTTCGGCTCGGTTTATGTAACAAGTTTACATAAATTAGCCGAAACGGGTCAAACTTTATCGGTTTTATCTCAAAATCCAGAATGTGAATAGTAAACCCATATTAAACAAGTCTTCAAACTTGTCGGGTCTAAATCACATTCTATCCGGTCTTCGCTTAATCGTGCGTACGAACCGTATCTTCGAAACTAGCCGGTCTAAGCTTAAGCTTAATTTAAGACCCGCTAGGATTCTAATAGGTTATATTTAACCTTCGTTCCAGATTAGGAGAACCAGTAAAAGATACTTGCTATTTGCTTATTGTGACTATACTTTGCATCAGGTAAATACTTTTAACTTATTTTCCCTATACGGGCTTGGGTTACGGTACATAGCGTACCGCTTGATCGGGCATCAAATCTCCACGCTTAGTGGGTAGTTGAATAATTTGATCGGCTCGTTTTAAACAGATTTGTTTACTTTACAGCCTTTGGGGGGTTAATGACCATGTCCCGGATATCCCTGGCATCATCTTACGAGATGGCCACGACCTGAGCACGGGGTGTAGGCGTACTCCCGTGTATAACTCACTTAAAGTGGTGTGTCTATTGATCTTTAACCCGGACACGTTCCGGGCTACTGAACGCATAAGTAACATGTAATTCGTTCACAAGATTATAATATTAAATAATTCTCCCAAGTTAAATAAAATGATTTATGCCACGTGCATCCAAACAAATTTTCAATCATTTTCCAAAATGAGTCAGTTGAATGTATTTACCAGTAAACTGACGTATTTTCCCAAAAAGACTGAATGCAGGTACTAAACGTAATTTGGCTGGATTGTCTCTTAAGCATCAATAAAAGTCTCGCAAGCTTAGGATGCCAGAAGTCTGTTGAACCATAAATGTTATTTTATTTCGATCCGTACTGTGGATAATCACCGGATATTGTAACTTTGATTACAATAAATAAATTCGGTTGTATATTATTTTTAAATTTGCTTCCGCTGTGCATTATTATATTGTGTTGTTTGACTATTACGTTGCCAACCACGTCACGATACTCCCCCACCGGGCCCACCGGTGACACGTGGAAATCGGGGTGTGACAGGTTGGTATCAGAGCCAACACTGAGTGAATTAAACACTAGCCTTTTGTGTTTAATCTGAGTTACACAATTACATATATCTAAACCTTCGAGTTTAGACTTATAACTTAGGACAAATTCCACCTTTTTGGTATTTGTTTTGTCCTTTAAATTTTATATTTGTTATTGTTAGCTCATGCTTTATTGACAGGAATAACAAAGATGCCTCCGAGATTCTTGCGTACGCGAGGACGTAGAAAGAGGCCAGTAGCCGCCCCCAACGACCATGAAGCAGGGCCGTCTAATACACGAGCTCCAGCTGCGACGGAAAGCGAGGACCCCCGCCGAAACAGGCGCAACCAGTTCGAACCAGCAAGGCGATCCGTTTCGCACAGCTCAACCCCGCCAGTACAAAACGCATATGGACCGTACGCAGGAGACGAGCCTAACAACCCTCTGCCCTCATACATACCACTGCAGAGGTCTTTGTCCCATCACTCCTATGGGGACCCCACACCCATCTTTAGAGGCCAGTTTAATCCGGCCGATTACCTGCAAGAACCCGTGGGTTTCAACCCACTTGGGCCAGACGATCACTTCTCCGGTGATCAAGCTGACGACATGGACGAGGATACGGACCCCGTCATGCCTGCAAGCGGAACTCCAAACCATCCGATCGAAATCTCCGACGGATCGTCCTTCCACGGATCACCCTATGGTGGTCCAGACAGTTTTCAAGCCCTGTTCGATCAACACCAGTGGTATTATACACCATCACACCACTCGTCGTCTCATGGGCAGCATCAGCAGCAGTCTCAGCAGCAACAAGAGCCACAGCCGCAGCCGCATCATCAAGATTCATCTGAGGATCACCGCTTTGTGGCAGTTACGCCACCACCTCCACCGCCACCAGTTCAACCGGCACCTCCTCAACCGCCAAGGCGTAGAAGAACCGGTGCACGCATGACGGTGCGACCAGGGGGCTTCAATTTCAGTTCCCCACAACAGTCAAGTGCTAGTCACTACCCGCCATACCAGGAGGACCCACAAATGGGTGGACCCTCCAACCCTGCTGTACTACAGCCACCGCCGATGGGATTCGAAAACCCAATCCCGGCATATACGGGTGGCATGGCTTACAACCCGTTTGAACCTCCAACGCGTCACGACTATGGGTACGCGGATGCTGATCCATACATGGTAGCAACGAACTACAACAACCAAGGACCCTATGGGGATCCATGGGGGATGAGTTACCCGACTCAAGGATACTCGATACCTCCTAGACCCATCATCAGGGCTCAATCACAGCCACCACGGTTTTCTCCCCCAGAAAGGGAGGAAATTCTTCATAGGTTGCAGCAAGTTGAACGAGAAGCTCACGAGGATCGTAGGGAAAGGCAGACGTTCTTCCAAGGGTTGGTTAGTTTGATTAAGGGAAAGAACAAGAAGGATCGTTGAATCCTTCCACAGTTATTTCTCCTGTATTTATTGCTTGAACCCCTTCGTGATTGTATTGGTATGTTGCTTTGAGCCCCTGCGTGGGCATGCTTATTGTTTGAACCCCTACGTGGGTGTATTGTTAGTATTAGTCCCTACGTGGACATGTATGATATTTAGCCCTTGCGTGGGCATGTGTGTTATTTAACCCCTACGTGGGTAAGTTGGTAATTTGAAAGACCCGTTTAGGGCAAATGTGTAATGCTTTGAATAAATTAATGGAATATTATTTCTATGAATTTCATGATTGCCTTTTTGTGCATAAATAATTACAAATGAAATAAATAAATTAAAATCATTTCTTTTAAATTTATCTGCCTATGTAATTATTTAATTAAGGATCTTAAAGTGTGAAACCTAGCTTCGTGTCAATTATAAGACCGGGCCAAAATGGTAAGACCTGTTTAAAAAGATTCAAATCCCTGTTAACATCTTAAAACATGTTAACACTCCTGGCAGAAGTGATTCGTTACAATCACATGTCATTTTATATATATAAGGATTCTTTAGAAGATCCCAAACCCAATTATATGATTTCTGAATCATGGGTTAAGATCAACAATTAAGATGATCATATTTTACCATACGTTGGTAATATAATGCCTATGGGCTTTGCTCATTTCTACATGAGTCAAAAGACAGTTGTAGCTTTGACTCACTGTCTGAAAAAGGTAATAAAATATATTTAAACCTTAAAAGCCTTGATTCTCTGAAATCATAGCTTATAATTTAAATTGTCCATGTGACTAAGCCTTATGTGCTAATATATATTGTTATTATCTATATTTAGGATAAATTTTAAATTGAAATCCTAAATTAGTACGATTAGTAAGTTAACCAATTTATGGTCTCTGTTTACCATGGTTAACGAGCTACCCTAAGGGGTAACTCCATAATAAACTCCCAAATAAAATATTGTTCTTGTTTTCTGCAACAGCTCAATTCAAATGGCTGACTCAAATGAAATAAATAGCCATCCTGTGGAGCAGAATGAGAACGCCCAGATTACATTAACGGGTGCTGAACTAAAAGCAATCATAGACGGCGCTATCACCCAGGCTTTGAATAGACAGTATGAGGAATACAGTGATACTCGAAGTAGGACCCACTCTGCATCACATTCAAAGCCCAGGACACATTCTGAGGCTCATAACAAGCCTCCTCCCAAGAAGAATGGACCCAAGAAAGACGGTGATGACCGTCAGTCCACCAACAATCAAAGTGACCCATCTCAGCATACAGTACTGCATCAAGGACCCCGTAACAAGGGTTGCACTTACAAGTACTTCGTGTCTTGTAAACCCAGGGATTTTACTGGGGAAAAAGGGGTCGTCGACTGTATGACATGGCTGGATGAAATGGACACGGTGGTGGATATCAGCGGGTGCGCTGAAGGGGATATAGTTAAGTTTGTGTCACAATCCTTCAAGATTGAAGCATTGGCATGGTGGAGATCTCTAATGGAGGCCTCCAGAAAGATCCCGTTGTATAGCATGTCGTGGGATCAATTCATTGCCCTGATCAAAGAAAATTTCTGCCCTCAACACGAGGTGGAGAAGATAGAATCCGACTTTCTATCCCTGGTGATGAAGAACCTCGATTGTCAAGCTTATCTGACAAGCTTCAATAAACTGTCTCGGCTGGTTCCCTACCTGGTAACCCCGGAGCCAAAAAGAATCGCTCGCTTTATTGGTGGTTTGGAACCCGAGATCAAGTCCAGTGTAAAGGCTTCTCGGCCAGTTACCTTCAGGTCTGTAACTGACCTTTCCTTATCCCTCACTCTGGATGCGGTCCGACAGAGATCGCAGAGGAATAAGGATGCCGAGAAGAGGAAGCGTGAAGATGATGGTTCGCGAAGGTCGAACAAGAAACACCGTGGGAACAGTGATAACAAGAATGGATCCGAGTCGAGGAAGGATGGGCATAAGTCTGATGAGAAGCCCAAGTGTAAAATTTGTAAGAAGCAGCACTATGGAAAATGCAGACTGGAGTCGAGCTCCCAGACTCTGTCAAAATCCTTTGCTTGTGGGATTTGCAAGTCCACGGACCATAAAACCCTGGATTGCAAAAAGATGAAAGACGCAACGTGTTATCGTTGCAATGAGAAGGGGCACATCAAGACCAACTGCCCAAAATACAACAAGAAGCCTGAGGAGGCTAAGAAGACTAATGCCAGAGTCTTCAGAATGGACGCGAAAGAAGCTGTGCAGGACGATAATGTCATAACAGGTACTTTCCTTGTAAATGATGTCTTTGCAAGAGTACTTTTTTATTCAGGCGCAGATAAGTCTTTCGTAGATCATAAGTTTTGTAAATTATTGAATTTACCTGTCAAAACCTTAAACGCAAACTATGAGGTAGAATTAGCAGATGGTACCATAGAAACCGTCTCTACTGTGTTAGATGGATGTGTTATATCCATTAAGAACCATTCTTTTCCTCTGTCTCTACTTCCGTTTAAGTTAGCCGGTTTTGACATAGTTCTGGGTATGGACTGGTTATCACATAACCAGGCCCAAATCGTCTGTAACATGAAGCAAGTAGTGATAAAGACTTCGTCTGGTGAATCACTTACCATTCGGGGAGATACCCAGTATGGACTACCTGAGCACGTGAGTATGCTCAAGGCTTCCAAGTGTTTGAAGAAGGGGTGTGTCATCTACATGGCACATGTGATTATTGATGAGCCCAAACCGAAGTTAGAAGACATCCCTGTCATTTCTGAATACCCAGAAGTGTTTCCTGAAGATCTGCCTGGTTTGCCACCAGATAGACAAGTTGAATTCAGGATAGATATCATCCCCGGAGCGGCACCAGTTGCTAGGGCACCATACAGATTGGCACCCACAGAAATGAAGGAGTTGCGGACGCAGCTAGATGAATTGCTGGCTAAGGGTTTCATTCGACCTAGTTCATCTCCTTGGGGAGCGCCAATCCTGTTTGTCAAAAAGAAGGATGGGTCGATGCGTCTGTGCATCGACTATCGCGAGCTTAATAAAGTCACGATCAAGAATAGATATCCATTGCCCAGGATCGACGATTTGTTCGATCAGCTTCAAGGGGCAAGTTACTTCTCAAAGATTGATCTGAGGTCGGGCTACCACCAGTTGAAGGTTAAGGATGAAGACGTTCACAAGACTGCATTCAGGACCCGTTACGGTCACTACGAGTTCCTAGTGATGCCTTTTGGGCTCACTAATGCACCAGCCGCGTTCATGGATCTCATGAATCGCGTCTGCAAGCCTTACTTAGATAAATTTGTTATCGTCTTCATCGACGACATCCTTATTTATTCTAAGAATCAAGCTGACCACGAGAAACACCTTCGTTGCATTCTCAAACTTCTACGCCAAGAGAAGCTCTACGCCAAATTCTCTAAGTGTGAATTTTGGCTACGAGGAGTCCAATTTCTTGGACACGTGGTTAGTGAGCGTGGTATCCAGGTGGATCCTGCTAAAGTTGAAGCTGTTATGAATTGGCAAGAGCCAAAGACGCCTACGGAGATTCGTAGTTTCCAGGGATTGGCAGGATACTACAGGCGTTTCATTGAAAATTTTTCAAGGATTGCTGCACCCCTAACTTCCTTGACCAAGAAGAAAGTAAAGTTCGTTTGGGGCCCTAAGCAGCAAGAGTCCTTCGATGTTTTGAAACAAAAGTTGAGCAACGCTCCTGTGCTTACCTTACCTGAAGGCGCTGAAGAATTTGTAGTTTATTGTGATGCATCACACACTGGCATGGGGTGTGTGCTTATGCAGAAAGGCAAGGTGATTGCCTATGCATCACGACAGTTAAAGGTGCACGAAAAGAATTACACCACCCATGACTTGGAATTGGGTGCCGTTGTGTTCGCACTAAAACTGTGGAGGCATTATCTTTACGGAATCAAGTTTGTGATCTATTCTGATCACAAGAGCCTCCAACATTTGTTTAATCAGAAAGAATTAAACATGAGGCAACGCCGTTGGATGGAGACCTTGAATGACTATGATTGTGAAATCAAGTACCATCCCGGCAAAGCGAATGTAGTCGCTGACGCCTTGAGCAGAAAGGAAAGGGTTAAACCCATTCGAATCAATGCCAAGCGCATGGAAATAAAGAATAGTTTGATAGAAAGAGTGTTAGCTGCACAGAAGGAAGCTGTGTTGGAAGCTAACTATCCTAATGAAAAGTTAGGAGTAACTGAGGAGCAGTTAACTCTTAGCAAAGACGGAATTCTACGGTTAAATGGACGAATATGGGTTCCAATTTTTGGAGGACTTCGTGATGTCATCCTCCAAGAAGCCCATAGTTCCAAGTACTCCGTTCATCCTGGAGCTGATAAGATGTACCAGGATCT
This sequence comes from Helianthus tuberosus, assembly GCA_030545235.1. Lineage (NCBI taxonomy): Eukaryota > Viridiplantae > Streptophyta > Magnoliopsida > Asterales > Asteraceae > Helianthus > Helianthus tuberosus. The sequence continues at coordinate 56,853 of JARYGA010056135.1, forward strand.
AAAGGCAAATTATTGGTGGATAGGCTTGAAAAAGTCTGTGGCCACTCATGTAGCAAAATGCTTGACATGTGCGCAAGTCAAAGCCGAGCATCAGAAACCGTCAGGTTTGCTACAACAGCCTGAACTTCCTACGTGGAAGTGGGAAATGGTAACTATGGATTTTATTACCAAGTTACCCAAGACAAGGAAAGGAAATGATACGATATGGGTTATAGTTGACCGACTGACTAAGTCAGCTCATTTCTTACCCATCAAGGAGACTTATAGCTCCGATATGTTAGCCCAGTTATACGTTGATAAGATTGTAGCCTTACATGGCATACCTGTAGCTATTATCTCTGATAGAGATACTAGGTACACGTCACATTTTTGGAAGAGCTTCCAGCAATCTTTGGGCACACGTTTGAACTTTAGTACGGCTTACCATCCTCAGACAGACGGTCAGAGTGAGCGTACTATTCAAATGTTGGAAGACATGCTACGTGCATGTGCGATCGATTTGGGAGGTAGCTGGGATAAGAACCTACCATTGATCGAATTCTCCTACAACAATAGCTACCATACCAGCATAAAGGCTGCGCCTTTTGAGGCATTATACGGTAGAAAGTGTAGATCGCCAGTTTGTTGGGCGGAAGTTGGAGAAGTCCAGTTATCAGGACCAGAGATCGTGTTCGAAACAACGGACAAGATTGTACAAATTCGTAACAATCTCCAAGCTGCCCGGGATAGGCAGAAGAGTTACGCTGATCCAAATCGTAAGGATTTTCATTTCGAAGTGGGTGAAAAAGTCCTACTTAAAGTGTCACCCTGGAAGGGGGTGATGCGATTTGGTAAGAAAGGCAAGCTAAGCCCGAGATACATAGGACCTTTCGAGGTTATCGAACGTGTCGGGTCAGTTGCCTATAAGTTGAACTTACCAGAAGAGCTCAGTGGAATTCACAATGTGTTCCACATCTGCAATCTAAAGAAGTGTTCAGCTGACGAATCACATGTCATGCCACATACAGATGTGCAGATAGACGCGAGCTTAAAATTTGTTGAAAAACCTTTGTCGATTGAAGATCGACAGGTAAGAAAGCTTCGAAGAAAGCATATACCTTTTGTAAAGGTCAAATGGGATGCCCGTAGAGGTCCCGAATACACGTGGGAGGTTGAATCCACGATGAAAGAAAAGTACCCTTACTTGTTTCAGTAAATCTCGGGTCGAGATTTATTTTAAGGGGGTGAGGATGTAACACCTCAAAATTTCGTGTTTAATAAGATGACGACACGTGTCATGTATGACAAAAACGCGTTGTAAACCCGGACTTAATAAAAATATTTTGGTAGGATTTAAAGATGGCGTTATGTTAATTTTTACCTCTGAACGACCTCAGTATAAATCCCAAGACCCAAGTTTTTATATAACAAACATCTATTAAGTCTAAATTCAGAAATGGGTTCACAATAATGGACTTGCAAAAGCATGTTATGATCTCACGAAGAAAAAGAATGGAAATCCTTTGTTTTCGGGTCTTGTTTATGGATTCAAGCAAACAATTCGAAATGGTAGGGTATGTGACTGTACAAAGGCATTTTGGGAGGTCCCTAACTGATAATATATGTCCCAAAGTCGAAAAATGAGGTTGCCCTTTCGAAATCTGAAAGAACAAACGATTTTTGTGTCTAACCAGAGGCTTACGGACCGTAAGCCAAAAACCTTTACGGTCCGTAAGCATGTTGCCAGCGACCAGAAACCTTCTGTTGGCTGTTATGCGCGATTGTGACCTATTCCACCGGTTTTTCTCACTTGTAAACGACCCCTAGGCACCCCCTACATACTAGGGACATGTGTTGAACCATTGTGGAGGGGTGTAGACTCTTGTGTCAATACATTGTGGTGTATAAACCCACTATATAAAGGGCCTTCAAGTCACAACATTCCTCACAACTCTCCTGCACTCTTGGATCAATTCTGGAGCTCAAGCTTGCTTCCTAGTGATCTTAATTCGTGCATTGGACTCTTGTAAGTCTGCTAGTTCTTGTTTATTTGAGTTTAGCTTAGTTAAATAGCTAAAAGTCAAACCGTCGTAATTACGGTTTGACTTCGAGATTAGTCACTAATGGCTCAGTCTTATCTCGAATTAAAAGTAGTGATAGGATGGTATTTATGTGGGTAATAAAACCCCAAAAGGGTTTCCCCTGATCACCATCCTAACCAGGTCAAATGTCGGGTCAAACCTTTACTTAAAAAGTCAACATAATGCTTAAAATGTCATTTATGCATAATTAGCTATCTAGATCACATATAACCTGTTTGATTATTGTTATAACTTAGTAATAAGTTTAAGAACATGTCCAAACATGTTCAACCCGACCATTTCCTGTTTAGACCCGGTTCGGAACCGAAAGTCACATAGTTTGACTTTCACGTTGACTTTCAGTTCTGACCCGTTTGGGCATATTTTAGAAATGCCTCAGAGCTTTAATTGGATTAGGATACATGTTAGAACAACCCTCTGTGATCATACACCTTGGTTCACTAGTTATCCAATTAATATGCATATTTCCGTTAATTGCTCATACGTTGACCGTTATGCGCTTATTACCTTAAAACATGTATTATGAAAATGTAAAAGTGTAGGAACCTTAAATACTGATATATAAACTTGTATGCAAAATTTGACATCAGTTTGACTTGTAGATTAAGAGTTATGCTCACTAGCGTAATTACGGTGCTTTATGTTAATAAAATGGCGTAATTAGCGTATAGCCTAATTAAACATACTTTTTGGTATCAAACGAATTACCCACTGATGTAATATATTATTTTGGGAATTTTAAAGATTTTTAATTAATTTTAGGTTGAGCATAACTCATAGTCGTAGGCTTAATTCGGTAATTGTCGGTTTTGCCCTTACGGGCCATAAAATGAGTTTTACACATCTAAACGACTCCAACCCTTTTGCTACTGATTAGTTATGATAAATAAATTATTTTAAGCCTTATGGAAATATAAAAATGTCAGATTTAAGTATCGAACCCGGTAATGGCCTTTAATCGCCTTAATTAGCTTTTTTAACGCATAATATGTTTTCAAATCATATTGGACATACCCGGGTTGATACCTACTGATATAAGAGGAAAATTATGATATTTTAACAGTAAGCAAAGGTTGATAAACTTAGACTTCAGTTTTGAGCTTTTCGGCTTATGTGAAATTACCAAAATACCCCTATGGGGCCTAGTTTGGTTAAAAATGATAAGTTTCACATACATGCTTTAGCCTACTGTTAAAACTCATCAAATTGAGTATGGTTGCTGTTTACATCAGACCTTTAACTCAGTTAGACATTTAAACTCTTTTACAAACTTTAAAATGACCAAACTACCCCTACGGGGCCTAGTTTGTGTTTAAACACATTTCGGGCATAACGAAAGACACCTTACTGATGTCACAACATATTTGATACATAATTAACTTAGGAAACCTGTATATAGCTCTCATGACTACCCGTTACGCATATTACGCGTTCGGCTCGGTTTATGTAACAAGTTTACATAAATTAGCCGAAACGGGTCAAACTTTATCGGTTTTATCTCAAAATCCAGAATGTGAATAGTAAACCCATATTAAACAAGTCTTCAAACTTGTCGGGTCTAAATCACATTCTATCCGGTCTTCGCTTAATCGTGCGTACGAACCGTATCTTCGAAACTAGCCGGTCTAAGCTTAAGCTTAATTTAAGACCCGCTAGGATTCTAATAGGTTATATTTAACCTTCGTTCCAGATTAGGAGAACCAGTAAAAGATACTTGCTATTTGCTTATTGTGACTATACTTTGCATCAGGTAAATACTTTTAACTTATTTTCCCTATACGGGCTTGGGTTACGGTACATAGCGTACCGCTTGATCGGGCATCAAATCTCCACGCTTAGTGGGTAGTTGAATAATTTGATCGGCTCGTTTTAAACAGATTTGTTTACTTTACAGCCTTTGGGGGGTTAATGACCATGTCCCGGATATCTCTGGCATCATCTTACGAGATGGCCACGACCTGAGCACGAGGTGTAGGCGTACTCCCGTGTATAACTCACTTAAAGTGGTGTGTCTATTGATCTTTAACCCGGACACGTTCCGGGCTACTGAACACATAAGTAACATGTAATTCGTTCACAAGATTATAATATTAAATAATTCTCCCAAGTTAAATAAAATGATTTATGCCACGTGCATCCAAACAAATTTTCAATCATTTTCCAAAATGAGTCAGTTGAATGTATTTACCAGTGTAAACTGACGTATTTTCCCAAAAAGACTGAATGCAGGTACTAAACGTAATTTGGCTGGATTGTCTCTTAAGCATCAATAAAAGTCTCGCAAGCTTAGGATGCCAGAAGTCTGTTGAACCATAAATGTTATTTTATTTCGATCCGTACTGTGGATAATCACCGGATATTGTAACTTTGATTACAATAAATAAATTCGGTTGTATATTATTTTTAAATTTGCTTCCACTGTGCATTATTATATTGTGTTGTTTGACTATTACGTTGCCAACCACGTCACGATACTCCCCCACCGGGCCCACCGGTGACACGTGGAAATCGGGGTGTGACACCCAAACAAATCAAACTCTTTTCTAAGTAGTTTCTTTTTATTTTTCACAATTTCTGTGCTTCCTATACATTTGTTTTTCAATTTGTTCCAGAGATCTGTAGCACTAGATTATTCGATCAAAGATATTATATCTTCTCTGACGGACTGAAACAGCAACGCAATACATTTTTGCTCAGCAACAAACAATTCTATCTCGTCATTTGTTGTTAAGGTTTCGCCTTTTTTGTTTCCATTATGGAATCCATTTTTTAGACTCTTCCAACTAGGAAAAGCAAAGGCCATCAACCAATCTTCAAACTTCTTGGCCCACCGACTATATTCTTCGATAGCCATCAACTTCGGGGGTTTGTTGTAGGTTCCGAAAGCACTTTCAACCTCCAATGCATCCGATAACTTTTTCTTTGGATTCGGCATGTTCTCATTGGTGTTACTAGAAGATGTATCATTTCCACCGTCTCCAGCAAATACATCATAAAACGGATTGAAATCATCCATCTTGTACGTACCTGAAAAAATCAGCAAACACTTAGAAAATTTTCGGAAATTTTTGAAACACAGCTAATTCGAGCGGAATCAGCTTAGGAATGAAATCACAGACTTTTTGATTTCGAGCGAAATCAGAAAAACAAGTTCAAGCAGAATCTGATTCGAGCGGAATCAGATTTAAACTTTCAGGCGAAATCAAAATAATCTTTCGGGCGAAATTAGAATTAATCTGATTTCGAGCGAAATCAGATTTGTGTCTTTCTGAGCGGAAACAGAAAATAAATTTCGGGCGGAATCAGAATTTATCTGATTACGAGCGGAATCAGAATGGTGTTTCGAGCGGAATCTGATTTTTAAGTCTTTACGAGCGAAATTAACTTTTTAGGGCGAAAACAGCGAAGAACTTTACGAGCGGAATCAGATTATCATGTAATTTTTACCATTTTTAATCCGAGTTTTAACCTGATTCTTTCTAGGGTTTGTTAATACTATGTTTTACACAATATACTCGAAATTCAGGCCATTCCGACCGTTGACTTGTTCAAATCAGAAAAGTATAAGAAGAAGTGAGTAGAAATGAGAAATTCTGGAAGAATCAAGCTGCTATGGTATGAACTCCTTGTCCTGAGCTCTGATACCACTTGTTGGACCGTGTTGAGACCCTAAATAGTCAGTATAAGGTAGTTCATCATTGAATACAGAGGCGGAATCAAAGTAAACAATGTCACGCAGCTATCTCCTCTTAATTTCCTCTTTATATACACTTTCCAAGTCAAATACAATGATTTCTGACAAAATTTCTGCAGCACCTCGACTCTGATTTCGCTCCAACCGTTTTCAAATGAACTCAGCACTAACCTATTTATAGATGGTCTGATTCCGCTCCAAACTACACTATCATTACGAGCGGAATCACAAACTTGACATCAGGAGCGAAATCACAAGTTCATCAGGAGCGAAATCACAAGTATACATGAAATCCTGATTTCGCTTCAAATGACATGTATGTCATTTGGAGTGGAATTACAAACTAAAACCACTTTTCATGATTTCCAACTCCGAATAACCTATCTAGACCTAAGACTCAACTAAGACGTAGTATACAGACATTCAGTGCACCAACAAATGGTCATAAATCATGTTTAATGGATAAAAAGGAGCTAATGCGGTTAATTAGTCATGAAATAACTAAAAGATAACGAGTTTTTAAATGGTTACCTTATAAGGTAAACCATTACAAATAATAAGGGTAAAATGGTACTTTGATCACTTGTTGACAATAACCGTTAAATTGGGGAAAGACACGTTATAGCATGGGTTATTGTAACAACTCTCATCAAAAGTCATAATTATTACTTTAATTGACCAATAGGAAACCCTAATTAAGAAACCCAAGTGATTCTGCACAAACCCTAAGATTTTCATAATTTTCAGAATCAGGATTAGGGCCCCTAAAACTCAGGGGGGGTTAAACCCTATTGATGATTATCCATATAACTCGTTGTTAGAATAGAATTTTAAAATTTCGTCGACTCAGCCAAGCTAGTTGGACACGTGGCAACCTATACCTAAAAAATAGGTCTCACGCGGCCCGCGTGAGGATAAGCTAAAACTAAAGCGGGCCGCCTGAGGGTCAAAATTCGACTATAAATACAGGAGATTGGGACTTGAATTCTGGCTTCAGAACGACGAAGAAATTCGAAAAATACGCTGAGTTATGCTCTGTATACTCCAATTAACACACACGGTTTAATAATCGACGCCGCAATCAGGGTATTAGCACAATCGCTGCTACGATTCATTGTCCGATTGATCAATGTACTCAATGGATGTTTAAGTGCTGCCCACATTAGGGTGATGCTTTGTCATTAGTCGTTAATTCGATGGATGTTTAAGCATAGAACTTTGTCATTTATTGTGAGGGTTGATCTCGTGAGTTATCGTAAATGCTGGATTGATTACTAACCCAGAATTGTGTGCCTGTTATTAAATTTAGGATAAAAGGCTAAATCAGTAGGCAAAACTCTGCCCGTATAAATCTGCAATGTGAGTCATTCTCTTTTTATCAACTATTTTACAATACCTCAAATTATTTTCAAGGTTATAATTACAGGGACTAAGTCGTGGATATCTTGAATTACTGGTTAGTGGGGTATTGTGCACATTACTAATTTTCTCCCAGTTAGGTTCATTGACCTACTCGGGATAATCACTGTTAGGTTCATTGACCTACAGGGATAATCGTCACTATTTAGGTTCATTGATCTAAATAGTGGTATGACCATCGTCACCATTGTGACATGTCACCATTGTGACATAGAGCCAGATAAAGATAAGATAGAAGCCATTGTAATCGCTCTTATGCTGTAATTGATAACTATGCATCATTATGCAAAATAGAATGATTCACTCAGTATTTCCCGCTGACAAAACCTTTTTCAAACATGTTTCAGGTGATCTGTTATGAATCAGGAAAAGTGCCATATAGCACTACAAGCTCAAAGAAGTGGCTCAGTATAAAATAAAGAAACATGTTTTGTAAAATAAAAGATTTCTTCGTGAAATCCAACTATTGTAAATTACCGGGTTTTATCCCGAATTGTGAAATAAAATAATCGGGAAATATTTACATTTTAAAAGATCCTGATGAAAACTTCCGCTGTCAAACTCAATTAATTAAATACCGCAGGATTTCTGTCCCGCGGCTCCTGAAACGGGTCAAACCGGGTCGGGGGTCGTGACAGAAAAAGGTGGTATCAGAGCCACTGATTTAAGCCAATTAAGTATTTAGAAAATACTTAATTTATATTGATTGCTATTTTGTGATTATATGTTTCAATATATGACTAATTTTGAACAGTATGGGCAGATTTTTATATGTTAGCTACTGTAGTAGTAAATATAAATCTTTAAATATTCTGACTCAAAGTTTTAGCACCTCTATTATCTACAGTCTATAAACCGTATTCAGTAAATAAATTTACAAATAAAACATAGTGTGTTTTAATTTCCAGTTGTTTTGGTAGTTACCCAGTATGAAATAATATTTAAAAGTTTTTCCATAAAATTTTGTTATAATTTTAACTTAGTAATTGTGTGTATTTTGCTAAACAGCATGAGTGATCTGTCGGAAGCCCTTCAGAATTTAAATCTCTATCCAGTAAGAATAGAAGTTTCCAGAGATTTCGATAGGTATATTCCAGACATAGAAGAACCTATAGAATTCAACGCTTTACCTCTTGAGAAGCCTAAGCCTAAGAAAATGGAAATTGGGGAAAGTTCTAGAAAAATTGAGGGGTTACCATCTCAAGAAGAACTAGATTTTATAATGGCAACCGATGATACTATTGAGCCTATTAATGAAAATGATTTTATTCATTCTCTTGAAACACAACTACCAATGAAAGTAGAATCAGCTATTCCAAACCCTTCAAACCACTGGCAAATAGACGAATGGTTGAATAATGAAATACTGTTACAAAACCATCCTTATAAGCTTTTTCCTAAATTCAAACCAGAACCTTTACCAAATCTACCAATAAGTAACGAGAATAGGGCTGAACTCCGTTATTTTAACAAAGAATTAATGGATGCTGAGAATAGGATCCAAGAAAATTTGGGACTGATCTCCTGGAAATACGATGAGAAGGAACGCCGTTACTAGAATATCATCTGACAAAAGGATAGGGGATTTATAAAACTGTGGTTATGTAATAGTAATAGTAAAATCGGTATGTGTAAAATAAATAATAAAACGGTTGTATATAGAAGCATGATATAATCTATAAAACAAACAAAATTTTAGAAAAATTTACAATTTTGTTGTATATTCGTTTACGTGATTATATGCAATTAAATTGTGACATTGGATTATTTCCTTTATACTAATTATTATCCATAAATTAGTTATCAGTTGGAAAACGCTAATAATGAACCAGTTAATGAGGTTAATCAATCTGAGCAACAACCGGGGGATCAATTTATGACTAGGCAGGATATAGAAAATATCGTTGCTCAAGGGATAGCCAACGCTATTCCAGGAATAGTTGCTCAAGGGATAGCCAATGCTATTCCATCAATCGTTGCTGCTATTAAAAATCCAATCGAACCGCAACAAATTGTTCCTAGTAAACGTATTTCTGAAGATAATTTCAGTAATAGCGTAAACGGAGGCAATAATCATGTTAATCATGATAATGAACCACGGCAAGCTCCGCTCCCTAAGAAAAGGAAAACTGCAACGCCTGGTTGCACTTACAAAGAATTTCTTGCTTGTAAACCCACTGAGTTTGTAGGCAATGAAGGAGCGACTGCGGCACTACATTGGTTAGAGAAAACCGAGGCAGTAATTGCCATAAGTAAATGTGCTCAGGATGATCAGGTCATGTATGTGTCAAACCTTTTCAAAGAAGTGGCGCTAGAATGGTGGAATACGGTGTTACAAGCAAAAGGAAGAAGGATAGCATATGCTATGAACTGGGAATAATTTAAGAGCTTTGTAGAAAGAAAATTCTGTCCTGAGTATGAAAAGGAACAAATGGCAAATAAGTTTTTAACCCATCGGATGGTGGATGTAGATTGTCGAGGGTATACTACGACATTCTTTGAGTATGCTCAAGTGGTACCAACCCTGGCTTCGCCAGAGCCGGTACTTATTTCTCGTTATATTTGGGGATTGATTTCCGAAATCCGTAATATCGTCAAGGCTGCGAAACCTCATACGATTGATGATGCAGTAGAATTAGCCAATACTCTGACTGACGAGCTAGTACGAACAAGAGAAGAAAATAAAGGAAGGAAGTAGCCCAAAAGATTACCCAAGAATTCCGTTCGGATAACCATAACAATTTCAAGAAAGGAGGGAATGGGCAATCTTCTACTAGTCCATTTTGCAATTTTTGCAAAAGGAAGCATTTTGGAAAACGCAAAGGATATTGCAATTTTTGCAAAATTCCAGGGCATCAAGAAGAAGACTGCAGGAGGAAGAAATTTTCAGTTTGCTACAACTGTGGAGAAACTGGACATCTTAGGCCAAATTGTCCAAAACTGAACAAACCATTTGACAATCAAGCCAAACCAGCAGAAGGAGCAAAAAGGAATGTAAGAGCCTTCCAGCTGACTACTCAAGAAGCCGAGATGATTCCAGATGTGATAGCCGGTATGTTCTTAGTTTACAACGTTTACACAAAAGTATTATTTGACTCTGGTGCAAACCAAAGTTTTATAAATACTTTACTCTGCCAAACTCTTAACTTACCGTTAACCAACATTAGATAAATTTTTACAGTAGAATTGGCAGATGGGAATTTCGTTAAAGTAAATAAGGTTCTGCAAAACGGAGAAATGGAACTTTTAAGTCATAAATTTTCTGCAACCCTATTATCTATGAAATTAGTTGAAATCAAGATTGTGCTAAGAATGGATTGATTAGTAAATAACTATGCTCGAATTATCTATGATAAGAATTCCATAGAAATTTGTGCACCACTAAAGAAGTAATAATAATTACAGGAAATAAGCCATGTAAATCCATAAAGTTCATATCTAATGAAAGTTGTTAGTTATGAACGAAAGCAAGGAATAGTATATATGATATCAGTAATCATTAATACTAAAGATAAAGAAATTAAGGAAATTTCTGTAAATTCAGAATACCCAGATGTATTCTCAGAAGAATTACCAGGATTACCACCAGATAGGGAGGTAAAATTTGGATTCATCTAATTCCAGGAATTTTACCGATAAGCCAGGAAACCTTATCGGTTAGCACCTACAGAAATATTAAAATTGAAAAAGCAATTAAATATTTCATACAATCTAGTTTATCCTCGCAGGAGGCACTAATATTGTTGGTTAAGAAAAAAAAGATGGTTCGATGAGAAAGTGTATTGATTATAAGGAATTGAATAAGGTTACAATTAAGAATCAATACCTATTACCTAGAATTGATGATTTATTCAATCAAATTCCAGAGAAATAGATATTTTCCTAAGATCAACTTATGTTCCGGATAACATCAATTGAAAGTACAAGAGGAAGACCTACCTAAAACTGTTTTCAAGATTAGGTATGGTCATTACGAGTTTACAGTCATACCCTTCGGATTAACGAATGCACTTGCAGCATTCATGGACATGATAAATAGGATCTGTAAACCATATTTGGATAAATTTGTAATTGTCTTCATAGACGATATACTTATTCCAAAAGTCAGGACGAACATTGTCAGTATTTGCATGTACTCTTAACTTTGTTAAGAAAAGAAAAGTTGTACGCCAAATTCTCAAAAGTGTGAATTTTGGTTACAAGAAGTATAATTTTAAGTCATATGATGAATCATGAAGGTATTTACGTAAATTCTGCTAAGATAGCAGCAATTACCAAATGGAAGATTCCGCAATCAGCAATGGAAATTAAGAGTTTTGTAGGTTTAGTCGGATACTACAGGTAGTTTAAATAAGGATTTTTCCAAAATAGTTGTATCATTAACTAAGCTAACCTGTAAAGCATTTAAGTTTGATTAAGGACCTAAACAATAAGAAACCTTTAGTATCTTGAAACAGAAGTTAACCAATACTACAATCTTAGCTTTACTAGAAGGAATTGAATATTTTGAAGTATACGGTAATGCTTCAAAGCTAGGAATTAGATGTGTGTTAATGCAATGTAAAAAGGTAATTGCGTATGCATCAAGACAATTGAAAAGGTACGAAGAAAACTATACCACTCATGAGTTAGAATTAGGAACTACAATTTTGCCTTAAGATTTGGAAACATTATCTGTATGGAAGTAAATTTACTATCTATACGGATCATAAGAATTTAAGATATATATTTGGGCAAAAAGGATTAAACATAAGACAAAGGATATGGATAAAAAAAATCCTAAGTGATTAAGATTTGTGATATTCAGTATCACGAAGGAAAGGCTGAAGACGGCTAAGGATCGCCAGAAGAGTTATACAGATAATAGATGAAAGCCGTTGGAGTTCGAGTTGGAGACAAAATGTTATTGAAAATATTTCCTTGGAAATGAATTGTTAGATTCAGTAAGAAAGAAAAGCTAAGTCCAGGGTACGTAGTACCAGTTACTTATTGTTTACAAATACCAGGAAAGTTAGCTAGAATACATGATGTATTTCATGTATCCAAGAAATGTTTATGAAACAAATCACTGGTAGTACCTATGCGAGATATAGAGATAAACGCAAAGCTGATATTTGTTAAGAAACCACTTCAAAATGAGGATCGAAAGATCAAGTTTCTCAAACATAAACGACTAGTTTTAGTCAAAATTAGATGAGATTCAAAGAGAGAAGCTGAATACACTTGGGAGCTGGAATCAGAAATAAAGTGAAAATATCCTCAATTATTCCAGTAAATCTCGAGGACGAGATTTTTTATTAAGGTGGGAAGAATGTAACAACTCTCATCAAAAGTCATAATTATTACTTTAATTGACCAATAGGAAACCCTAATTAAGAAACCCAAGTGATTCTGCACAAACCCTAAGATTTTCATAATTTTCAGAATCAGGATTAGGGCCCCAAAAACTCAGGGGGGGTTAAACCCTATTGATGATTATCCATATAACTCGTTGTCAGAATAGAATTTTAAAATTTCGTCGACTCAGCCAAGCTAGTTGGACACGTGGCAACCTATACCTAAAAAATAGGTCTCACGCGGCCCGCGTGAGGATAAGCTAAAACTAAAGCGGGCCGCCTGAGGGTCAAAATTCGACTATAAATACAGGAGATTGGGACTTGAATTCTGGCTTCAGAACGACGAAGAAATTCGAAAAATACGATGAGTTATGCTCTGTATACTCCAATTAACACACACGGTTTAATAATCGACGCCGCAATCAGGGTATTAGCACAATCGCTGCTACGATTCATTGTCCGATTGATCAATGTACTCAATGGATGTTTAAGTGCTGCCCACATTAGGGTGATGCTTTGTCATTAGTCGTTAATTCGATGGATGTTTAAGCATAGCACTTTGTCATTTATTGTGAGGGTTGATCTCGTGAGTTATCGTAAATGCTGGATTGATTACTAACCCAGAATTGTGTGCCTATTATTAAATTTAGGATAAAAGGCTAAATCAGTAGGCCAAACTCTGCCCGTATAAATCTGCAATGTGAGTCATTCTCTTTTTATCAACTATTTTACAATACCTCAAATTATTTTCAAGGTTATAATTACAGGGACTAAGTCGTGGATATCTTGAATTACTGGTTAGTGGGGTATTGTGCACATTACTAATTTTCTCCCAGTTAGGTTCATTGACCTACTCGGGATAATCACTGTTAGGTTCATTGACCTACAGGGATAATCGTCACTACTTAGGTTCATTGATCTAAATAGTGGTATGACCATCGTCACCATTGTGACATGTCACCATTGTGACATAGAGCCAGATAAAGATAAGATAGAAGCCATTGTAATCGCTCTTATGCTGTAATTGATAACTATGCATTATTATGCAAAATAGAATGATTCACTCAGTATTTCCCGCTGACAAAACCTTTTTCAAACATGTTTCAGGTGATCTGTTATGAATCAGGAAAAGTGCCATATAGCACTACAAGCTCAAAGAAGTGGCTCAGTATAAAATAAAGAAACATGTTTTGTAAAATAAAAGATTTCTTCGTGAAATCAAACTATTGTAAATTACCGGGTTTTATCCCGAATTGTGAAATAAAATAATCGGCAAATATTTACATTTTAAAAGATCCTGATGAAAACTTCCGCTGTCAAACTCAATTAATTAAATACCGCAGGATTTCTGTCTCGCGGCTCCTGAAACGGGTCAAACCGGGTCGGGGGTCGTGACAGTTATAATGGGTCAAAGAAACCAATAGATGATTTACAAGTAGAACGACTATACGGTGTAAACCGGAGTTAGTCATATGGATAAGATGGTAATAAATACCATCTCATAGAGTTTCATGGTCCTTTAGACCAAACGGGTCAAAAGGTGAAATTATCACCCTTTGACAATATCGACTAATGGTTTGTTGAGCTATATGATTATAGGAATAAATATCAGATGGATATGTACATCGCTATTGCTTAGCGGCTACTAAGGCAAGGTATTGAAACGGGTCAATATATTGATCCGAGCCAGGTTTGTATAATGATTCAACTCATCATGTAGAACTTGAGGTTCTTTAAGAGTTAGACAAGGATAAAATATAGATATTCGGTTATCTTTGCGGTAAACCAAATAAGTTGAGTTATGATTATGGTATTCTAGAAATATAATAGTTTCTAAACAAGATTATAGTTTTAAAAGTGGGATTTTGGTCGAACATGGCTTTAAAAGTCCTTCGTCGTAATAGGAGGGGTAAAAGTGACCAAAATGCCCTTATAAGTGAAATTGAGCAAACGACCCTTAAGGGTTTTTACCAGTACTGACCGTTACCAAACCGGTATCGGTATCAAATTTACCAAATCGGGTGTATTTTCGGTACCTGTTCAACACCGATATTCACCGGTTTTTACCCTCAATTACTGGTGTCGTACCAGTACTGACCGTTACCAAACCGTATCGTACCAGGTATATTTGACACAGGTACCCACTTTTGGGCCTATATATTAAAAATAGAATTAATCAATAGTAACATCACTAAGTGATGAGCAAATGGTATCGGGTACCGGTATCAAATTTAGCAAACCGGTTGTATTTTCGGTACCGGTTCGGCACCGGTATTCACCGGTTTTTACCCTCAAATACCGGTTTCGTACCAGTATCGACCGGTACCGAACCGTACCGTACCAGGTATATTCAGTACCGGTACCCACTTTTGGGGATTTCGGTAACGGTATTTTCGGTACCCGTTGGTACCGAGCTCATCAAATCCTGCAGCAACGTAACAATGCAAGTAATTGCACCGTTTAGATTACTTTTCATACACACAGTAAGTAAATTGTATTTCATTTGAATGAGTTTTTATATACACAACAACTTATTTCGCTTCCTTTTTTGTCTTTTTCTGTCATGAATGAATTATAGCATGTAAAATTAACTTGGATATTTAGATTATTGATGAGAAAATCGTATCAAATCCTATAATCAAACCGGTATCGTATCGGTACCAAATTTACTATACCAAATCATTTTCGACACCAATTTGGTACCTACCTTTTGGCGTTTTCAGAATCGTTACTTTCGGTTCAACACCGGTCTAACACCATACCTGTATTTATTGATTTTTACCTTCAAATACCATACCGTATTGTACTGAGCATTTTCGGTGCAGGTACCTAATTTCGATGATTTTCCGGATCGGTACTTTCGGTGCCGTTACCGGTACCGAGCTCATCCATAAATCTTTTTTTAGAACGGAGTGACTATCCTTACCATGTCATTTTTATTTATTTTTTGATATTCGGTAGCTGCTTGCCGTTGCTGACACGCGTTTTACAGTCATTGGGTCCCGCCGCAACGCGCGAACATAAAATCAACTAGTTTAGCCAAAAGTATAAAAAATAAGGTTACCCTATATAAGGGACATTAGTTTAAGCATTCAATAATATTCTAATTCTCCTATATACTAATAAGGGAATGAAACGAACAATAAACTAAATATAATAAAATACTATATATAAATTTTTTATAGTTTTATCCTCCTATATAATAAGAGAATGAAATGAACAGTAAACTAAATATAATAAAATACTATATATAGTTTTTTTTATAGTTTTATTAACTTAATATTATAATAATTGTTATCTCCTGTACTTTTTAAGTCTGATAAGCTTGGTGTTAACCGGTACTTGTATCAAAAATACCGGTTCGTCATCGGTACATGAAGGTAAAAACCAGCACCAGCCTGGTATATAAAACGCCAAAAGTCGGTACCGGATTGAGTTTGATAATCTTTTAGTTCAAGAAATTTGGTACTGCTACCCAGTACCATTTGCTCATCCCTGATCACGGGTACCGTACGAACACCAACGGTGTCGTACAACTTTTTTTTAGTTTCAGGGGTAGGGATGAGTTCGGTGCCAACTGATACCGAATCGGTATTGGTACCGAAAATACCGGTTACGATATCGGTATATGAAGGTAAAAACCGATAGCGAACCGGTACCAAGAACGCCAAACGTCAGTACCGAACTGGTACTTAGGATCTTTCGGTTCAGGAAATTCGGTACCGGTACCCATTACTATTTGCACATCTTTGACTACTGGCTTCTACCGAACAACATCATTACCATACAACTGTTTTAGTTGATTTTCTTTCGGTTATTTTTTAGTGTTTTTTTCTACATTTTCTTTTTATACTTGTCAGCGATTCCGTGTGCAACGCGCTCGTAGTGATTTCAAATATATATAAATACAGACTAAATAACAAAACAAGTTCGCCGCAACGCAGTGACGGTTTTTATAACTAGTTTACTCTTAAAGAGTAATCTTTATCGTTTCATAACTTTTCTATAACTATCATATACATTAAAGAGTGTATAGGTTTTATATGTTACACGTTGTTAGTTTTTTTTTTAACGGTAAATTTGTATCACTGATGGACCACTGGAGTATCATCGTGCCACCAGCGGAAACACATGATCATATTCATCTCTACTATATACACCAATTCAGGAGTAACACGATAAATCTGGGAAAAAACACCCTTCTGGGAATCGAACGCAAGACCTAATGATCCTAAATCTTATACCATCCCAAAATGACACTAAGGTTATAATGTCATGGACACATATGGTTAGTTGAAACGAGTATTGTGGGTTCATGGAATCATGGAACAGATTTACCCTCAATGCCATATGGCACACCTGATCGCCACCCATCAACGGGTTTGCAATTTCATCCATAACTTATGCTTTTCAAATTTACTATTTAGGAGTCGGCAATGGTTTTTGTTAGTGGTAGTGTGTTTATTTCATATAAGACACAAAAAATGCAAAAAGCAAAATGGTAGGCCCGCAAATACATATAAGATACAAGAAATGCTAAAAGTAAAATGGTAGGCTCGCAAATACATATAAGATACAACAAATGCTAAAAGTAAAACAAATGCTAAAAGTAAAATGGTAGGCCCGCAAATACATATAAGACACAACAAATGCTAAAAGTAAAATGGTAGGCTCGCAAATACAAAAGTCTTCATTTCATACGTGTATACTTAAACACGAGATCAGAAGAAAACGGTTATAAGTGTGAAAACGGTGAGAAGGAATTTTGATCGAACACATAGCGTGCGATATAATCAAGGCGGATGAGTTTTTTTTTTCCTTTTTATTTTATTTCCCAATGCATCTCTCACATACCGTTGTCATTTGTGGCTTGAAGAATTTTTTTGGCGTATAGTTAAAAACAAAAACTCTCTGGCGTTCTATTGTTTTTTTAGATCTGCCGAGATGAATTAATCGTTTTTGTCTTACAAATTAAATATCTTGGCATTTCTGGCGTTCTCTAATTCATTATAATCGATTAATAATTCAAACATTGCAATTTTTTTGGCGTTTTCTTGTTTTTTTTTAGATTTTTCCAGTTGAAATAAATCTTCTTTGTCTTATAAAAGTAAACATCTTGGCGTCCATGGCGTTACCAAATTAATTATATACCTTTAATAATTCAAACATTACATTTTTTTTGGCGTTTTTGTAGATCTGTCCAGTTGAATTAATCCATTTTGACTTATAAAAGTAAATATCTTGGCGTTCATGGCGTTCTTAAATTCATTATAATTCGTTAATAATTTAAAACATTAAAAAATAAGACGAAATCAAACTAAACTAATATTCTTTTGTGGATGGTATTACATCAGAGATATACCTATCGCTTTGCTCATCACTTTCTTTAGACTTATCATCATCTAGGTCATTGGCGTATAATGCCATAATCTGGTTTAGCCTGTCTCGCATCCCATGTTTTAATATAACCACAATCCTGGATGTTGCAGCGTGCGAATGTGCTAAACTACAGAGTTGTTCAAGAAGGTGTAGTTTATCTGTGTTCAGCACTTCGTCCACGTCAATGAATCATCCTCCCCGTTTTGATAAGTCACTTTCACCGTTCTTAATTGTTCATCCAAACTCCAACCGGTAACTGTTGGTAGATCAAAAACGTCTTCATCATCATTATCTGCTGGAAATCTTCTCTTCAATCTTTTTTATTACTGTTTGAGTATTTTCACACTCGTTGGCCCTTGGAATCTGAACGACCTCATCCATACTAAGTATAGCCTTGATGGTCTTGACCTTCACCCTTCTCCTGTCAGAGAACTTTAAGACGAAACGTCTCTCCGACCTATCAAACCTCCATGCAATTACATGAGCCATTTTTTAAGTTGTATGGCGTTTTAGACAATTTATGGCGTGTTAAGTTTGTTTACTTGTTCTACGTATATAATGACCTTTTTTTGGCGCGAAGTAGATTATGTCTATATGTTTTTGGCGCTAAAAAACAATAGAAATTATCTTTTTTTCATGTGTATTTTTTATCTTTATCGTGTGATGTAGGATTCAGACCTATAATGTGACAAGTAATTATGGCGTTTTGAAAATATAAAAAAATACAATTAATTAACTTTTGTAAGGCAAGATAAAATAGGTGAGGATAAACTCAATAAGATTTTGCTCAATGAGATGGACAATATTCTCAGTTAAGAATTTTGTCCAACACATTGAGTGAAACTTTATTGAGAACAAAATTGAATCTTAAAGAACAATTGCCATGGGGTGGTTTTTGAACTTTCTTCCATTTTGAATCTGAACGACCTCATCCATACTAAGTATAGCCTTGATGGTCTTGACCGGCCTTCACCCTTCTCTTGTCAGAGAACTTTAAGACGAAACGTCTCTCCGACCTATCAAACCTCCATGCAATTACATGAGCCATTTTTTAAGTTGTATGGCGTTTTAGACAATTTATGGCGTGTTAAGTTTGTTTACTTGTTCTACGTATATAATGACCTTTTTTTGGCGCGAAGTAGATTATGTCTATATGTTTTTGGCGCTAAAAAACAACATTAATTATCTTTTTTTCATGTGTATCTTTTATCTTTATCGTGTGATGTAGGATTCAGACCTATAATGTGACAAGTAATTATGGCGTTTTGAAAATATAAAAAAATACAATTGATTAACTTTTGTATGGCAAGATAAAATAGGTGAGGATAAACTCAATAAGATTTTGCTCAATGAGATGGACAATATTCTCAGTTAAGAATTTTGTCCAACACATTGAGTGAAACTTTATTGAGAACAAAATTGAATCTTAAAGAATAATTGCCATGGGGTGGTTTTTGAACTTTCTTCCATTTTATTATATAGCATTTGTTTTTGGTGTGATCAATGAAAGGTCCCGAGACATTTATGTAAGATGTTTTTTACGCGAAGTTTAGGCGGTATTTTAATATAATAAATGTTAATAATAAAGTTTCCGTCGTTTCAATTACTGTTTTGTAGTTATTGTTTGTTCAGCTTTATTTGTTAAGGCAGTAACGTGCCCCATTATTAGGTTTGGCGTTTTGTATGAATGGCGTTTTAGATAAAGATGGCAAAATACAACTTTTGTAAGACACCATTTGTTCTATTCTCTTACACCTTGTTTTATACAATTCAGTAATTTTTAGAGTTTTTTAATAATGAGTGATTAAAGGAAATTATTATAGTTTTGGTGTTTGACGTTTGTAGCATTTTGGCGTTTTATAAGTAATTAGAAAAATAATGTATTTTATTAGAGGAAAATTAGATAACAAACCACAAAATATGACACAAAAAATAGAAAAAAAAAATCCTAATCCAATTTCATCCAAATCTTCACAGTCATCAGTCTCTTCTTCTTGAAGTTTTTGTCACCGGAACCTTTGAATTCCTTAGATAGATGCCGATTTCCTACACAGCTGAAACGTCTGGCTCTAGACGAAGCTGATCATTCAGTAAAATATGGTGTTTTTTTTATGTGTGATCTATTGTTGTTGATTGTTGAAGTGGTTTTGTGGATGGTTAGTGACGGGTGGTCCGTAGGACAACCCTTAAGTGCCTTAAAAAGATTAAAATCCCATGTTTTACACGTTTAATTGTTTGAACTTGGTAACTACTAGTTGTTTGGACGTGCAGGTGCAAATGGAGCATAAAAGGGAAAGAATTTGGAGCATCAATAAAAAATAACATTTTGGAATTGAAGAATTAAGAGGATAGCATGATAGAGGATGAAATTACGAGAACGTAGGCGAAAACGGTGAAGAAAACGGAGTTGAAACGAAAAAGTTATGCTGAAAACAAGTTTTCAGCATTTCTTGCCGTAAGACAGGAGCTCCTGGCCGTAAGACTTGATTGACAGCCGTAACCTACGGCTGGGAGCCGTAGGTTACGGCTCCGACTGATCTCAAAATGTAACCTACTCATTTATTAGCCATTTGAAGAGGATTTATGGAGTCTTATCATTTCCAATCGATTACCACTTGCTTGGGGACGAAAATTGGAGTATCTTGGAGACCTTGGCAAGGAGGAACACTATCCTAATCATTAGCTTTATTGTCTTTGATCCGTATGAACAATAATATCCTTGTTATGATGTTGCTTCAAGCCATGAGTGGCTAAACATTTGTGATCATCCTGGATTGAAGGTTTACTTTAGACATTTCATGTTTGATTTCATTATTTCTAGAATAACAATCTTTATCTTAATGGTTTGTTTGTTATGGTGTGTGATTGCTTGTTAGTAACTTGTTAATTCTTGCGTTAAACTAATTAGAAACCATACGTTCTTGGTGCCGTTGGCAATCGAGATATCATGGGTATAGTTAGGTTTGGGTAAGGGTTGATTGATCATCGGGTAACAACCTCACGTTCTAGGAATCTGAGTACTTAGTTCCATTTCATCACTGCAAGTAGTCACACACGAGCTATGTCTATGTAGCTCTTTCTAGTAGAAAGTATAACATGAATGTCAATTGAAAACTGGAAATCTAGGGTGATCCTTTGTCTCTAATTTGTTTACAACCAAAACTTTTCTCTTGCAATTTAATTAGTTAATTTTAGTTTTTAAAACCAATCCAATCAATCCAACTCTTGAATTTACTTTTTATTGCAATTAGTTTAATCTTAGTTAACTTAGATACACTTCTAAATAACACATATTCCACAAACTCCCTGTGTTCGATACCCACTTACCACTATCTATTTAGTAGTAATTGGATTAAATTTGATTGTGACCGCGACATCACGTCAAATTTTGGCGCCGTTGCCGGGGAGTAGTGCGCAATGTGTGTTATCTTGTGTATTAGTTAAAAAAAAAAAAACCACAAAGATTTCTTTTATGTTCATGATTTACACTTGGTAGTTGAGTTGTGTTGTGCAGGATGACAGGGCGTTACACAAATTTCAGCTTATTTACGTGTAGATTGTGCGGGGGTCCACGACATCCATGTATTGGTTGCCACGAGGCTCACTACAGGAGGGCACATGGAAAACCGGTGTCTTATGTTTCACAGCTTCCACCTCCATCATACGTTGACGATTATGAATCAGAAATGGAGGATGACTATTATTCATATGGATATGATCGGGACGAGGAAGTTTATTATGAGGCAAGGATGGATGGTCTATGTTTTTGTTGCGGTCGTGATCACACTTATGATTATGATGTGTGCCCGGTGTATTCGGAAAACCCGAAGTATTGGAATAAAAAGATGATGGAAGCACGCATCTATAGACCGTATCAGGGATATCGACAATATCATCCCGAAGAATATTCTGAGCCCGAGGGTGTTTATGTTTATGAGACTGAGGAGGAGAAAGAGCTTGCTGTATTGGAAGTAACTTTGTCCAAACTCGAGCAATATTTAGCAACACCCAACCTGTCCGATGAAGACCGAATTAGCTGCTTAGTCTCTAAGTGTCATACTTTAAAATTGAAGATAGAGATAGAAGAACGCCTCTCACCATTACCTGACGATATTTGAGATTATTCTCACATGAAGGAGGAGGTTGTGGAGGATAATACCACACCAATGAGTCCTTTATCTGATGAAGAGTCACTTGTAGATCAGATGATGTGTGCAGATTATGAGGTAGAGCAGGCTGATGGGATGGATATGTGTACCGAACCTCTTCCCATAATTCAAATTAACAAGTGTGGGGAAGAGGGTTCGAGAAACAAGATGAGAAGGGTGAAACTACCAGACATTAAGGTATATGTCATGAAGTGGACTAGCAAAGCCCGCAAGAGCAGCTTTAACATGCCAAATAGACTGACAAATCTATGGAGATGGCATGTAAATTTCCGGGCATTTGTTGGAAATGTTGCGGGTAAGTGTGCATTAAGACCACCATAACGCATATCAGGTATGGTCTGGCTGAAGACCTTTAAACTTAGCGCTCTCGGGAGGCAGCCCGAGGATGTAGAGTATTGTATTTGTGTTTTGTTTTGTTTTGCTTTGTTTGGTTTTGTTTTGCTTTGTTTGGTTTTGTTTTGGTGTTGTGTTTGTGTTTTGGCAGGTTATTACGTTTCAACCCTCGCGGATGCAATGATTCAAGTGTGGGGATGTTTGGCAACATCCCTGTTGAGATATCAACGAATCTAAGAGATGTTTTTGAACCAGTCTGATTACCGCAGCTGCATCACTACCAACACTGCTAATTTACTAATCAGGTTGTGTCTTGTTCTCATTTTGTGCACCTTTGTATATATTCATGTTTAAGTTTATGGTTGGGTGGTGTTTTGATGTGTTTATTTTATGGGTTGTGAAGGAATTGGTGGTGTTTTTAATAAAAAAAAAAAGAAATTTGGGGTTTGAGAGTATAAGCAATTGTTGATGTTCTTGGTTAAAAGCGATCCTTCCCTCAAAGCCATACATTGGGACAATGTATCCCAAGTGTGGGGATGGGGGAAATTTTTGAGAGTTTTAAAAATTTTGTAAATCCAAGCGAAAATTGTTAAAATTTGAAAACTTGATATTGTGCCATTTGACACACCGACACCCATTCCTAGTCTTTTCTTGGTGAGGATTTGAGCCACACATGATTGTTATTGATATTTAATTGTTTGAGTGGTGGTGTGCGTTGTGTGTTAATAGAACTTGTGTGTGAATACTTGTTAAATCCTAGAATTAGCATGCTTTTGGAAATGATAGGGGACTTTTAGGAAGCCTCGTCTAGATGTGTGAGAGTGCGGGATTGGTGGGTTGGACCTCATTCTTTACAAATATGAGCTTGGTATTGCGAGGGGTGGGGGTTTGGTCTTTAGAAAGCCATGTTTGAGCCTTATACCATTCGGTTGTGACCCAAACCTACTTCTTACAAAAACTTTACCTATTGAGACGACCCGGTTTAGGAAATTAGTTTGTGATTGTTGATGTTCTTGTATATATTGTTGAGTTCTATGCTTAAAAAAAAGAGAGAAAGAAAAAAAAAGAGAAAATAATATGAGAAAAATACAAAAAGAAGGATTTAGTTGCAATAGTAGTTGAAAATGTTGATGAAGTTGTGTATATAGTTGATGTTTGATTTGTTTAGTAGTAGAAATAAAAACCGGGTCGAATCAATGAGCTACTTTCACATTCCCACTATTTCCTACATTTACACATAGCCCCGTTACAACCCAAATGTCCTTTTGATTCATAAGCATGCTAAATATTTGATAGGAGGAAACTTGATTTTTATACAAGCTTATTGTCGCACGCACACACATACGCATTGAGTGGTTTAACATTATGTGCTAATATTTCTTGCTACCGAGAGTCTTTGTGAGGGGTGTGTCTTGTGGTATGATTGAAATTTAGTAGAAGGACGACACATTTTAGCTTGGTTTGCATGATTGATCGCTTGTGTTTGTGAATAGTTTTGAATGAGTTGCTTGGGACAAGCAACGGGTAAGTGTGGGGATGTGATGGGTGGTCCGTAGGACAACCCTTAAGTTCCTTAAAAAGATTAAAATCCCATGTTTTACACGTTTAATTGTTTGAACTTGGTAACTACTAGTTGTTTGGACGTGCAGGTGCAAATGGAGCATAAAAGGGAAAGAATTTGGAGCATCAATAAAAAATAACATTTTGGAATTGAAGAATTAAGAGGATAGCATGATAGAGGATGAAATTACGAGAACGTAGGCGAAAACGGTGAAGAAAACGGAGTTGAAACGAAAAAGTTATGCTGAAAACAAGTTTTCAGCATTTCTTGCCGTAAGACAGGAGCTCCTGGCCGTAAGACTTGATTGACAGCCGTAACCTACGGCTGGGAGCCGTAGGTTACGGCTCCGACTGATCTCAAAATGTAACCTACTCATTTATTAGCCATTTGAAGAGGATTTATGGAGTCTTATCATTTCCAATCGATTACCACTTGCTTGGGGACGAAAATTGGAGTATCTTGGAGACCTTGGCAAGGAGGAACACTATCCTAATCATTAGCTTTATTGTCTTTGATCCGTATGAACAATAATATCCTTGTTATGATGTTGCTTCAAGCCATGAGTGGCTAAACATTTGTGATCATCCTGGATTGAAGGTTTACTTTAGACATTTCATGTTTGATTTCATTATTTCTAGAATAACAATCTTTATCTTAATGGTTTGTTTGTTATGGTGTGTGATTGCTTGTTAGTAACTTGTTAATTCTTGCATTAAACTAATTAGAAACCATACGTTCTTGGTGCCGTTGGCAATCGAGATATCATGGGTATAGTTAGGTTTGGGTAAGGGTTGATTGATCATCGGGTAACAACCTCACGTTCTAGGAATCTGAGTACTTAGTTCCCTTTCATCACTGCAAGTAGTCACACACGAGCTATGTCTATGTAGCTCTTTCTAGTAGAAAGTATAACATGAATGTCAATTGAAAACTGGAAATCTAGGGTGATCCTTTGTCTCTAATTTGTTTACAACCAAAACTTTTCTCTTGCAATTTAATTAGTTAATTTAGTTTTTAAAACCAATCCAATCAATCCAACTCTTGAATTTACTTTTTATTGCAATTAGTTTAATCTTAGTTAACTTAGATACACTTCTAAATAACACATATTCCACAAACTCCCTGTGTTCGATACCCACTTACCACTATCTATTTAGTAGTAATTGGATTAAATTTGATTGTGACCGCGACATCACGTCAGTTAGAGACATAGATCGATGCCATATGTGTGGATGCTTTTTTCTAGGTGTGATTGTGAATGGGTTTTTCGCTTGGTTGATCTTTGGCCGTCTCCTTCATATTCATCCCACTTTTCACAATTAATAATAGAGTGAAAAATAGCATTTACACTTTCATCGGTCTCTTCTTCTCATCCAAACCTTCTTCAAGAACAAAGCACACAAAATGACATATCACTGTCATCAGTCTCTTTTACTTGAAGATTTTCCATCTCATTCAGCAAAAGCTTATTGAGTTAATCCCTCAATTAAGAATCCATTTAATGAAACTTTATGGAGAACAAAACTGAATCTCCAAGAAACGACGTTTGCCATCTGTGGTATTTTTAACTTTTTCTAACGTTTTAAAGTGAATGGTATTTAGTAAAACATGACGTTTGTTTTTTGT